>JAQJVL010000931.1:182500-313665 GCA_035578905.1 Stictocephala bisonia | reverse complement strand
AAAATTTTTAAATTTAAATTTTCATGTTTGGGACAGTAGACATGTAAATTTAAAAGACTTTTGAAAAAAATCCGCACTTTACAGACAGATGGATAACAGTGCTGGATGACGTTTTGGGTTACACATAAAATGTTTTGTTTTTTTAAACCCCCAAGAAATTTCCCCTTCGGGAAGTTCCCCCCCCGGGCCCCCTATTTTCCCGGACCCCGGGGTTTTAATTTTGGAAGTTATTTTTTGATAATGCAACTTCTCCTTTATTTCTTGATCATTTTTACAATTAATTGAGGTGTCAAAATATTTTTCCCTATTTATAGTAGTGCAATAACGTTTTCATTGCTCAATATTTTTACTCTTAAGGGCATGGTAAGCCCTAAAAGTGCATTTTTGGCCATAAGAATAACAGAGAGATATATTTAAATTAGTAAAAAAAGTAACATCTGTTCAAATATAAATAATGATGTTTATAGTATTGGGAAGGGTATAGATCTTCCTTAATGTTACAGAGAGTAAGTTTGATTGATTCATTGGGAGTTTTGTTTTATCAATAAATATAAAAAAGCAGATAGTCTGTGTAGACACACAGACTATCTGCTTTATTACAGACGTAATAACTAGCTGTTAAATGAAATAAATGAAAGCTTTTGAAATAGGCTAAGTAATAACTTTGGGTATTTATTTTTGGACTATAGACAGATTGCAACTCAAGTGCAGTGAGTAAGCTACTGTAAATAAATTTACATATTATGATTTTATTAAATACAGTTTAATCAATTATGTTCGTAGTCAAAACTCACATGCCTCCAGGTCGAGGTGTCACAAGTGCAGTGAGTGAAAGGGTTGGTACTTTAAGCGTTCAGCAGTGACCCTAGTATATATTAATAGGAGAATTTTATATATTCAGAAGGTACTGAAAGCTAAATTAAAGAAGTCTTACCTCAAAATCATCTTTTTCTGGCAACACTTCCTGAGGCTTCTTTTTTAATTGTTTTCTTCTTTTCTTTTTATTTGTCTTTTCTTGTTCTTGAATTGATTTTAGATTGAAATGACTTTTTTGTGTTTCTGAGTCATTTTCATCCAGAAGGAGAAGCTCCAGCTCAGCCTGAAAAATTCAACATCAAATTGAACTAAAAAGTGAATAAATTTAGATCAAATAAAATGTTAAAACTCGTGTGTTTTACTTATCATATCTGAGCCACGAATAGATCAGCAAATATTTTGTTTCAGTGTGGAATTTTCTCAAAACTAAAGCAAATCTTTCAACAATTAAATGTTTATAAAACACTGTCTCTAATGACATCCTTTGACAAGTTTCATTAAGCCTCTCCCAATCGTAAACCAGGAATCTCCACAGGCTGTTCCAAGCCATTGTGGGTCAAATGCCACATATCGCCACGCCCTACCTTATCGTGTGGTGCTGCCATACATTGGCTGCTAATGTAACTACTACATTTTTGACTGTATTCGTATGGTGTTGCTACACATTGGCTCTCATTGTTATCTTATAGAAATACATATAAGAGAGACGATCAATTTGTACATGGTCTACCTTGATATTAGCCACCCACCCACTCTTTTACCTACAGTCGTAATGGCCCCCTTACACAAACGGTCTACTGACCCACCCACTTTAGAAACTAGGGTAGGGAGTCATTGGCCCACCCACATACATCTACAAGTGCAGTGGTATTTGTCCACCCACCCGCCCTTTTACCTTCAGGGGTAATATGGCCCATCATCCACCCTTACACGTACTACTCTTTCTTATACTTCAGGGGACCTACTTCTTAATAGTGTATAAATTAGAATGAATTAATGTTAATAATTTTTACGTTAGTTTAGAGGTGAAAATGGACAAATTTCATTAGTATTATATCAATATTTTAGCATTAAATTTAAAAATAATTATTACAACACAGAAAAGATGCAGTAAATATGGATCGCCGAGCATGCATCATACCGCAGCGCCGTGAGCGCCCAACATTAATATGACCTGGAAAGGGTTAATTACAACTATCTAATGATCGTGTCATATAATATTTTACCAACATACAATACTAAGATATGTCATAGTATCCACTGAACTAATCTGCACAATAAACAGACACAGTCAAGACACTTCCATAGGAACTAGCGTGATCCTAGCTAGCACTTTAAGTAGCCAACCAAAACAACTACAGATTAACATTGTATCTTGCAAAGTAGAATAATAACAATATAAATAATAAAAATAGTACCATGACAGATTATTAATCATCAGTCATTTGAAATTTACTAATCACACTGTGAATATAAACACTGCCGCTAGGATCACTAGTGTGGTGCTTGTCGCCAATATCTAACGGAGAATCGCGATTGTATGTTATTAGACTGTAATACAGACTACCAATATACCAACATTGCACATTTTGGGTTGTAGAAATTTTTTTCAAGTATCACACAAATGCATGTCTTCAATTATTTTATAAAAACATATTTTTCCACCATTTGCTTGATTTAGATATTGTTGAGACATAATAAATAGGGAGGAGACACATCCAATATCCATATGACTACTGACAATTAACTGTTTAGTACACCAATGAAATACACCACATTTGAAATACCTTCTGTTGTTTGGATTCTTGGAGGTCCTCTTTTCCATCAACGAGTTTACACTTTTTCTTTTTCTTAAATCCTTGCAACTCCTCTTTGAAGTAGGGATCATTCATATCCACATCTGATGGAATGTCATCATCAGAGCTCACATCATCACTGTCATTTTCCTGCAAAGTATAAATGGTTTAGCTATATAACATTAGGCAATACTTCCCGCTAAAAAGTAAATTATTTCACTGATTGATTTTAAAAGGATTTGTACGATTACTGTGTTTAATAAAGTTATATAAATCAGCTTAAGTTAACATTTGTTTCATAGAATACATTTAAAAAATTGTTAAAAAATATAATTATTATCAAACCAACAAAAGCAAGTAATTTAGCTTATTAGTAATAGCTTATGTTTTGTAACAAAAGAACATTATAAATCAACCACCTGTTTATTGGTTTCGAGTTTTAATTTACTCTCTCTTTTCATTTTTTTCTTTTGTCTACGTTTTTCCAACATTTCCTCAAATGGTGTTTGAGGCGTTTTTAGTTTCTCTTTTATCGATTTCTCAGCTTTCTCTTTCAGACCAACACCCCAAGTGATTTCTAAATCAATATCCTTATTTTTTTTCTTTTCTTCTTCTTCTTCTAGGGAGGCCAGCAGAGATTTGTAGCGTGAAATTCTATCTTCTTCTTTTTCATCTGCCTGACTACTTTCATCATCACTGTTGTTGCCATTCATACCTAAAACAAAAGTTAGGTTAAAGTGCACTTGGCCAGGAATTAGTATATTGCAGAGATAGGACATCAGCAAACTTACCTTAGAAGACAAGTTCACTAACACCAGAGTAGTAGTAATATACACAAAAGAATCAAATCTTTTGTGGCTGAAGCCACCTCCCTCTCCCTCCCCCCTCTCTCCCTCCCCCCTCTCTCCCTCCCTCTCCCCATCTCCCTCTCTTTCTCTCTCACACACTCTCTGGGTTTATGGAGGGAGAAGCAAACGTTATTTATTTCAATGAGAGTTTGACTCAAGAAAAAAGACAACTGCTCAACGTGGCTCGTGTTAAAAAGAATGCAAAACAGTATACATATTTGTGGTAAGAAATGGACGTATACACATGAGGAAGAACCTAGGTGACCGTTTCATCATAATTAATAGTCTCGAGGACATTGAGAAGTTGAATTGAAGATATGCACAATTGAAGATCTATAACAACTATAACAAATCTGTCAAATTATTAGGTGTTACTCTAGACTATATAAGTTGTCTTGGTCTGACCATATTGAGAATGTATGCTAAAGGTTGTCGAGAGTGATATTTTTGTTGGTAAGTGTAAAAAGACATGTATCAGCGACATACCTTAACACATTGTGTGCGGGTCACATGCACGCGGGTGATAGCAGTGCTTGCGTGCGCAGCGGATCGGTCGCCGGCGGTGGATGGATCAATACTGGCTTGTAGGCTTCAGTGTCGCCTAGCCCTTTGGCTTAGAAGGGTCGGATTTGCGCCGCATTATAGCCTGTTTCTCGCGTCACGTTTCCTTGTTCTTCGTTCGTGTATCGCGCCATTTTGAGCCAGTTGGCGGGGGTTAGCGTGCCTGCGCGCGCAGCGGATCCGTTGCCGGCGGGTGACGGAGCAATGCTGGTTTGTGGAATTCAGTGTGGTCTAGCCACTTGCCTTATAACGGTCGGATTTGCACTGTTCTAATTGCGATTCTAACGGCAGGCGTCTCGCGGCGCGCATGGGTTTCGTTGCTATGTGCGGCTCAGTCACCGGCGGACGATCACTTCGGAAGCCCTGATCTACCAGAATTGAGGCCATAAACTGGATTTAGTGTATCAACCCTGTTTCCTGACTATATAAGGTATTGTTTTGGTACAAAATATTATTTTAGTATCTGACATGTTTTTAACTTATTTTTTCAGTATCGAATGTGTTAAAACAGCCTATTTTGCTTTTTTTGAGAGCATTTTGAGATATGGCCTGGTTATATGGGGTAACAGAGTTGGTATAGGTAGGGTTCTGGTTGTACAAAAAAAAGCTCCTAGAATTATAACTGATTCTCTGTCACTTAGCACTGTAGGCCTCTGTTTGTTGCCACAGGAATCCTTACCATAGTAAATTTGTATATATTTGAAGTGTTGGGTTTTAGTTAAAACTAACTTGCATAACTATCCTACTAGAACTATGACACATGACCATAAAACAAGAAACTGTAATAAATTAGAAAGAAATAGATGTAGATTAACAAAAACCTTGAAATATCACTCATCTTTAAGCTTAAAAATGTTTAACAATTTGCAAAGACATGTCCTGCAAAACGTTCTTAGATTAAACTGTGCAATTGGTTGAAGAAACATCCAATCTATAACATTAAGGAATTTTTCGATTGTGTTATACAAGAAAATGACTTTGTTTGATCTTCAAATGATGCACCAGTAGTCTATTTTGTATATTTTTTATAGGGCCTAACCAAATGTGAAAGTTACCTTTAACTAAATCTCTATTTGACGAAATCTATTGATATTATGTAAATGTCTGAATGATCAATAAATGTCTTATCAAGTGCGAATACACTTATAGGGTATTGCTTATTAAGTGTGAACAATTAATAATGTTTTTCAGTATATATGACTATATGTTTGTCAATATATTTCATATTCATTTAAAGGTCTTCATCCATAAAATCAGAAAGTTAATATTTTCATGGACTCATGAATGTAAGGTTTTTATTTTTAGTCTCAGCTTATTTAGATTAAACTATATAATCTCTTTGTTTTATAATATTAACAGATTGGATATTGCAGCTGTTTCTTTAGTATCTAATGTGTTAAAACTATTGTATATTGATTTAAAATGACCCAGTTTCCTATTAATAATACTATGCAGAATAGTGATAAAAGTAGCTTAAACGTAGCACATGTTAATGTAGAGAATTTACAAGCTCATTGGGATTCATTTAGTGATGTATTTAAGGATAATTCTTATGATGTTATAACTGAATCAGAAACTTTTTTTAAACCGTGTATTTCGTCTGTACCAATTGTGTTACATGATTTTAATATAATTAGACACAATAGGTAAAGGAAGGGGGGAGGAGGAGTCGCTCTTTATTTTAAGAAAGTTTTTAGAAGAAAGATAATTGCCACTTCGCAGGCCCAATATTGCAAAAAACCTGAGTTTCTAATCATAGAGTTGTCAATGGGGTGGAAGCTATTATTATGCGTAGTTTTACAACCTCCTAGACTTGGTGGTATTTCTGAATTCTTTAATATTGTAGCTAACTTGTTGCCAGTATATAATAACGTGTTAATTATAGGTGATTTTAATGTTGATTTAGCCACTGATAGTGTTCTTTGATAAAATTGAACTTTTAAATTTGGTTAATAATTTAAATTTGTCAATCTTACCTATAAAGCCAATTTATCATTTACCAAATTCTGACACATGGCTTGATTTAATAATCTTTAATGACGAATCAAGAGTTAAGTTAGCTGGTCAGAAGCCATTAGGAGGCATTTCTGATCATGATATGATATATATTGAACTAAATTTAAAGGTTAGGTTATCTAATGCTAAGGATTACATAGTTGTAAGAAATTATAAGAATATTCAGTTACATAAACTTAAAGAGGAAAGTAAAACTTTAGATTTTAATGATGTTTATCAATTAACTTAATGATTTTTTTTTTTTTTTAGTTTGGAATAATCAATAGAGAGTTAAACTCATTTTTTTTATTCCAGCATAAACATAAAAAGATATTACATGTATCAGTAAAACACTGTAGTTATAGAGAATCGTTCTCTTAGAGCCAGTGGGGCAACTCCTAGGTAATGTCATACATATGTTTATATATTTCTGAAAGTTTTCCCACCATCACAGGGCCTTACCTTTAAAATGAAACTTCAAATCTCCTAACTCTAGAAATTTTGTGGATGCTTGATATGCTTACTGAAATAAATATATAGATTTTTCTAAGTGTTAAGGCAGAATATTTTCCTAAAATGCGTTACTTAAATATAATTTTAATTTCTCTTCAGCATTCCCTATCCTACCCCATCATTCCTTGAGTGGTGCTGTTATAAACCTATTAACCCGCTGCCGTCAGCAGTGGACAAAGGACACTCCTTCACGGCCCTTTCGCAATTCACCCGCAGTGAACCAGGGATGATGGCACGCTCCAGCTCAGTCCCCTTAGACTCATTAACAATACCAAAGTATAAATAGTTTTGTTATATTTGATTTTAGGTATTAATATACCCTCTAAGCTGTGACTCAAAATTGTACTCTGCTTTACCTCATCATTCCCTCAAGGACGACTACCACTCCAGCTGCCGACCAAGGACTTCACGACAACCAGGAACGCTTCTACGCCAGAAGAAGGTAACAGCATCACAACTCTATATATACCTAACGACCCTATCTAAAGTCTAAAACAACACTCAACATTAAAAAGCAGTGATAAAGCAAAGGCTCTACAAACATAAAATTTATTTTTGAACATACAACTTGCAGTTCCGATATTCCTTTATGTTTATATCTCCTATGCACATAAAAGTACTTTCACCTTAAAGTGTTAAAGGATAAAATTATAAAGATAAATATGGATTGAGTTCAATATAACCAATGTTACACCTTTATCATTATTATCATCATCATCTTCATCACTGGAAGAGGCCAGAAACGCCTGAATGTCGGTAGTATCTATACTGTCAGTATTCTTTTGTACTTTCCTAGTGAATTCAAGTCGCTCAGGATCCATCTCGTCCCAGGTCAACTCCACCTTGCCCTGCTGGAGAGCCGTGTTGGTGAATATCCGAGGCTCGTACTTAGCTGGGTCTGGCATGCTTGTACACTCCTCACGGGGCTCCTAAAAGAAATTTAAACTTAACCAAAACACTTCATTTAATGATGTTAAAAATAAGTAATTTAATAATTACTAATAACTAAAGTTTCCGGTAACGACAGCGTCAAGGCGTTATTTACAGTATTTACATCACCAAACGTTTCGCCCATGCTGTGATGTGGCATCTCTGAGACTGAAGTGATACAACCTCCAGGCTATATAGTCAGGACTCGTCAAACCAGTATGCAGGGGAGGAGTGATCCACCTGAACCAACATGGCGCCCGTTCCACCAATCAATTGATTATTGGTGTCCATCTTGTCTCCATCTGGTTGTTACCGGAAGCTTAGTTATTAGTAATGACATCAGCTGCTTAAGCCTACAAAATAATTTAATAATATTTATTATTGTAAATAGAACTGAATTTTCTTTAGGGCTTGCTTTTCCTATGAACCTTGACTTCTATGCCTTCTTTTTTCCTAGTGCTATAATTTTGACATGAAATCTCAATGTCATGTCAACATCAATATATGTCAATTCATTAAAGCTTTAAAAATTGTTTTTATGTCAATGCTATTATTTTACCATTATAAATATGTATTTTATTCTTTGTTTTCATCATGTAATGATAAACAAACAGGCATGCATAGTCTATACTGAGGGTAAGAGAGTTTTTATAGGTATTGTTCTTAAATTGGTACAAGGTGTTTCAAAAAGAATGACCCGATTTTAAATATCTCTATTTATTATAAACAAGGACTTACCCAAACATATTGGATATTAAAATTCCCACAAAAGATTGATGTTTACGAAAATGTATTATAAAATGTTCAATATGTCCTCCATTTGCAACACAGATGAAATCTGATTGATAGCTGAATTTCTGATAGACACTTTACACACAGTTTGGGACATTTCAGCTATTGACAAGATGTTATCCGTGCTACAAATGGAGGACATATTGAATATTGTGACGTTTTTACACGTCCTAATTTATAAATAATTAATCACTATGTGGGTTTTACAAATAAGCAACACGATATACTAAACAATTACTAAATTTATTGAATATATAAAATTAACTTATTATAATTAAATGGATTAATTCCTTAACTTTAGCTATTGTGAAAAGTACAATTTACTATTAGGCCTACTGTTACAGTTAAACTAATTTATATTTACAATCTTAGATGGCATCAATAATTACAACTACTAATTGACTTTACTAGATTCCCTACTACCTACAGTCCAAAGCTAACAGTTCACTCACAGTTTCTTCAGTGTCCCTTCAGAAGTCGTCCACAAGTACCGCACTGCTCCTTCGTTGATTCCCACAACGAACCACTCACCGGTAACTTCTCCGTAGACCACTTCACTATACTCGGACACTTCACTCGCACTGTAGAACTCGCTCACTGTCGCTGCAAACACCCGGGCTGTAGGCTCTAGACTCACTGACTGACTGACTGACTCTGGTATCCGGGCCGTATATATCACCTGCAGGTCTCCATCTAGAAGCTTCTTGAATTCCCCTGCGTCCGAAGTTCCATGACAGAGCTGGCTCGTCAACCCAGAAGATTCTAGAAGTTCATTGAAGAGGTAAAGGGGCGTTCATGCGTAAGCCATTGTGCCCCAACAAGCAGGGCAGGTGGTCAGCGACCCATCCATTACTTCCGCATCACCGGTTCCCAGGATTGAGGCCGCTCTGGATGTCACACTGCCCCCTCCTTAAGGCTGATCGTCCCGATCAGCTTCCGCTCCATGGTACGGTGCTAGGCGATCAAGATGGACCACAAGCATCTTGCCTCTTGGGTGTCTTTGAATCCTGTAGACCACATCGTTGATTCGTGTCACTACCCGATAAGGTCCTTGCCAATCCTGTTGAAATTTCGGGCATCTCCCCTTCTTCCGGAGGGGACTGTAGAGCCACACCAGGTCGTTCACCTGGAATCCAGTCGAATTGGCTTGCCGGTCGTAGCGAGCTTTCATTTTGTCACTGGCCATGTTTAGGTGCTGACGAGCAAACTCGTGAGTGTCGTGTAGGTGGTCGACGAGCTCGCAGGCGTAGTCCGTTGCGGGCTGCTTTGCGTCAGGTGGCAGGCCGAACATGAGGTCACTAGGCAGCCGCAGCTCCCTTCCGAAGATCATCCTCGCTGGGGTGAAACCCGTAGTATCGTGGACCGAAGATCTGTACGCCAGGAGGAAAATGGGCACCTTCCGATCCCAATCCCGCTGATTGGTGGACACAACTTTCCTGAGGTGTCCAACGAGTGTCTTTATGTATCTCTCGACCATCCCATCAGATTGCGGATGAAGCGCAGTAGTCCGTGTCTTGTGCACTCCGAGACGCTGAAGCACCTCCTTCATCAACAAGGATCCGAAGTTCGTCCCTTGGTCGCTGTGCAGCTCACGTGGCACTCCATACCGACAGATGAATTCGTTCACCAAGCACCCAGCCACTGTTGCGGCTTCTTGATTTGGTATGGCGTATACTTCTGGCCATTTCGTAAAGTAGTCCATGGCCACCAGGAGATATTTATTTCCTGCATCTGACATGGGAAATGGACCGGCGATGTCGATGGCGATCCTCTCGAAGGGTGCCCCAACGTTGTACTGTTGCATTCTGCCTCGACTTCTTGTTTGTGGCCCTCGGCTTCCAGTACAGACATCACATTGGCGGCACCACTTCTCTACATCAGCCCTCAAGTTCAACCAGTAGAACCGCTGACGTAGCTTGTCCACCGTTCTGTTGACACCTAAGTGCCCGCCAGATGCTCCATTGTGGATCTCCTCCAGCACTTCCTTTCTTTTACTTCTAGGGAGCACAACCTGTTCAATCTGCTTCCTACCATTAGGGGCCTCCCAGATTCTTATAAGCACTCCGTTCTTAACCTTCATTGAGTCCCACTGTGCCCAGTAGCTCTTATACACATGGTTCCTAGCTGCAATGGCCTCCCAGCTAGGACGAGCCCCCGATTCCTTCTCCCGCAGCAGTGGTCCAACCTCACAATCCTCAAGCTGCTCTTTACGGAGTTCCTCCGGCTCCCATCCACTAGCTGGCTCCAAAGAGACACAGCGCACTTCCACGGACAGATTCCTTTCTTCTACCTTGGAGCAGTGCTTACAACCCTCTGGGCAAGGTCGGCGAGACAGGGCGTCGGCATTGGAATGGTTTCTCCCTCGTCGGTGTTCAGAGGTGAAGTTGTATTCTTGAAGACGCTGCACCCATCGAGCTGTCTGTCCCTCCAGGTTCTTGAAGTTCATTAGCCAAGTCAGGGCAGAATGGTCGGTCCTTAAATGGAAAGGCTGTCCATAGAGGTACTTGTGAAAGTGCTCTAATGACTTCACGACTGCAAGTAGCTCTCTTCTGGTGACGCAATAATTCCTCTCTGCTTTGGATAGCGTTCTGCTGAAGTAAGCTATTACAGCTTCATGGTCGTCCTGAACTTGGGAGAGAACTGCCCCTATACCCACATCGCTGGCGTCCGTGTCCACAATGAACTTCTCTCCAAACCGTGGGAACCCTAAGATTGGAGCGCTGCAAAGAGAAGTTTTAAGTGTCTCAAAAGCCTCACTAGCCTCCGGAGTCCACTCAAACTTACGCTGTTCTTCAGTGAGCTTGGTCAGAGGCTTAGCAATATCAGCATAGCCCTTCACGAAGCGGCGGTAGTAGGTGCACAGTCCAAGAAAACTCCTCACCTCATGTTTGTTACGTGGGACAGGCCACTCCTTCACGGTGCTAATCTTCTCCGGGTCCACAGTCACTCCTTCGGATGACACTACGTGTCCAAGATAGTTAACCTTATTCTTGAAAAGATTACATTTTTTTAGGTTTAACTTCAGGTTGGAAGAACGAAGCCTCTTAAAAACTTTCTCCAAATTCTGAAGATGGTCGTTAAACGTCTTCCCTAGGACTATGATGTCGTCCAGATACACTAGACAAGTTTCCCAAGTCAGTCCCCGTAGCACATTTTCCATGAGTCTCTCGAAGGTAGCTGGAGCGTTGCAGAGTCCAAAGGGCATCACCGTGAACTACCAAAGTCCGTTTCCATTCCCTATGGAAAACGCTGTCTTCTCTTTGTCCTCCGGAGCTATCTCCACCTGCCAGTACCCGCTCTTCAAGTCCAGGGTCGAGAAGAACTTACAGCCTCCGAGAGCATCCAGAGTGTCGTCAATCCGGGGCAAGGGATAACTGTCTTTCTTCGTAGCATTGTTCAGTAGTCGGTAATCCACGCAGAACCTGGAAGTCCCATCCTTCTTCTTTACTAGTACTACCGGCGAAGTCCATGGGCTGCTGGAGGGCTCAATCACTCCATCTTGCTCCATTTCTTTTATTTTTCGCTCTGCCTCTTCTCTCTTCGCCCAGGGTAGTCTCCTAGGTATTTGACGGATTGGTCTAGCGTCTCCAACATCAATTTTATGTTGAACCACAGTTGTCCTACCTTTTGGCCCCGTAGCAGTTTCAAACACATCTTGATACTCTGTTATTAGCCTAGCGACTTGCTTCGTTTGATCCAATGTCATTCCCCTGCATGCATCTCTTACAAACTCCGCTATGTCTTCTGGAAGGTTTTTATGGTCTGAAGAGATATTCCTATCAGCTCGTGAAACAGAAGAAACCGAAGAACATTTACCTAGGAGCCTACCTTGTTTCAATGCAACAGGATGGTCATTCAAATTCATTATACGGACTGGAACTTCCTTAGAAGATTTGAACAGTGTTTTTGCTACAAGTACCCCACGTCCAAGTTCCTCATCGTTTATAACTGGTTCCAGCATTAAGTTCTGGCCTTCCGGAATAGTCTTGTCCATTTCTGCTCTGACGATCTTCTGAGTTCGAGGTGGCAGAGTGGCGTCCTTCAACAAGCGCACCCAAGAAGATAAATTCTTCCTATGCTGAAGAGCAACTTCCTCTCCCCCAATGGTCGTCACTCCTTTCCTGAGGTCTAACTGTAAGCCAAGTTTCGTCATCACGTCCATGCCGAGTATGACGTCCTCCTCAATGTCAGCTACAAGAGCGCGATGCTCAAGACATGCACCCCCGATGCAGAAGGTGGCAACTGTCTCCCCGCGGACGCTGGCAAAGTCCCCAGTCGCAGTCTTCACTGTCCAGGTCGTCGGAGTTATTTTCATTGAGGAAGGACAAATATCTTCATTCAATATCGTCATCGTTGCACCAGTGTCCAGCAAAAGGCTTCTGGGCTCCCCGTTTACCAATCCGTCTATGTAAAGGCTGTTGGTCTGACCTGACAAAGATGCTACGATGATGCTCTTAGCTGGGGCCTCAAGTTGCTGGGTTGACAGTTGCCCCTTCCCATCAACCCTTTTTAGTTTTCCTGCCTCTGCCCCCGAGAGGCTTTACTCGGGCATTTACTTCGGGGATGGCCTAACGCTCCACACCCCCAACAGCGAATCTCCTTCTTCCGGTCCCTCAGGGCATCAAGCACTTTTCTTACGATGTCTTCTATCTTCATAGGTTCTTCTTCCTCTGCGTAGACTCCTCGCAGACGTGCCTGGCCCCGGACGGATTGCTTTACGGCCTCAAACTCTAAGGCTTGCGTCAGGGCCTCGTTTAACGTGTTAGGCCGGGCCAACTTTACAGCCTGCTGCGTCTCAGCATCCCGCAGCCCATCGAGGAACCTTTCAATGGATAGGCTCTCGTAAACAGCTTCGTCCACTGTGGGATAAGCGCCCCTCACTAATCGTGCGATGTCAGCTTCGAATTCTTGAAGACTCTCATTGGACTTCTGGTGACGACTCCTGAGCTGAGATCTGTAGACCAGTTCCATGTGTTTATGTCCGAACCGCATTTCCAACCGTCTAATCAAATCTTCGTAATTCTGTCGCTCAGCAGGTGGAACGGTTTGCAGTACGCTCAGAGCTTCTCCACGAAGTGAAAGGCACAACATGGACGCCTTCGCTGATGATGGCCAATTGTAGACAGCAGCGGCAGTCTCAAACAAAGTAATAAAATCTTCCCAGGACATCTTTCCGTCGAAGGTAGGCAAACTTGCGTTATTCACGGGTGGACACACACTGGGCCGAGGTTTAAGACTGGGCGGTTGCTGTCCACTTCCTGAGATCCCAGGTGGTTCGTTGCAGGTTATTGACTCCTTCCTCCCCTGAACCATTTCTTCTAAAAACCTAATCCTATCACCTAATTGCTTCGAACTGTCATCTAATTGTTTTTTAAATTCGTTCGAACAGTCATCTAATTGTTTTTTAAATTCGTTCGAACAGTCATCTAATTGTTTTTTAAATTCGTCTTCAACTTGGCAAATTTTATAATTAAATTCTGTAGCTAACTCTTCCTTCAAGGTTTTACAATTACTATTTAGTTTTTCGGTTAAGTCATCTTTCACTTCTTTTAAGTCACTATGTAATTTCTCTGCATTTCCTTTTAAGTCACTTTGTAATTTATGTAATTCCTCTGCATTTCCTTTTAAGTCATTTTGTAATTTCTCGACATTTCTGTTTAAGTCACTTTGTAATTTCTCTGCATTTCTGGTAATCATAGACTTAAGTGAACTAGCTTCAGTTTCAAAAAGGAATGTTTCTGGATCATCCCCTGCTTCTAGCATTGCCTGCTTAAGTCTACTTACTAAAACTGATTTTGTTCCAGTATGATCTAAGTCCCTTTCTTCTAACTCCCGCTTTAAATCAGCCACTTTTAAGTCTACTAATTTAACTCCACTAGATGCCATCGTTATTTTGTAAAACTACGTCTGAACAATATAGAATTACAGTAAATGAATTCAATAACCAGCTTAACAATAACTATCAATAAATAAAAATATTAAACGTGTTGCTCAACAAATCTATCCCACTTCTGACACCAGTGTGACGTTTTTACACGTCCTAATTTATAAATAATTAATCACTATGTGGGTTTTACAAATAATCAACACGATATACTAAACAATTACTAAATTTATTGAATATATAAAATTAACTTATTATAATTAAATGGATTAATTCCTTAACTTTAGCTATTGTGAAAAGTACAATTTACTATTAGGCCTACTGTTACAGTTAAACTAATTTATATTTACAATCTTAGATGGCATCAATAATTACAACTACTAATTGACTTTACTAGATTCCCTACTACCTACAGTCCAAAGCTAACAGTTCACTCACAGTTTCTTCAGTGTCCCTTCAGAAGTCGTCCACAAGTACCGCACTGCTCCTTCGTTGATTCCCACAACGAACCACTCACCGGTAACTTCTCCGTAGACCACTTCACTATACTCGGACACTTCACTCGCACTGTAGAACTCGCTCACTGTCGCTGCAAACACCCGGGCTGTAGGCTCTAGACTCACTGACTGACTGACTGACTCTGGTATCCGGGCCGTATATATCACCTGCAGGTCTCCATCTAGAAGCTTCTTGAATTCCCCTGCGTCCGAAGTTCCATGACAGAGCTGGCTCGTCAACCCAGAAGATTCTAGAAGTTCATTGAAGAGGTAAAGGGGCGTTCATGCGTAAGCCATTGTGCCCCAACAAGCAGGGCAGGTGGTCAGCGACCCATCCATTACTTCCGCATCACCGGTTCCCAGGATTGAGGCCGCTCTGGATGTCACAATATTTATGATACATTTTTGTAAACTTTATTTTTTGTGAATATTTTAATGTCTAATATATTTGGGTAAAGTCCTTTTTTATAGTAAAAATAGTTATTTGAAATCGGGTAATTCTATTTGAAACACCCTATAAAACAAATATCCACTGTCAACCGTTTTGTTATATTCTTTTGAATATATTAAAAACAATCAACTATATGCTGTTAAATAATGGATTTTCTCAATGAACCAAAATAATTATTGTAATTTTCAAAAGTGTACTGAATATTTTGTCAAGAACCAACAGTTTGCATCATTGCTACCTGGTCTTGGCTCAATAAAAACTATAAAGTTTTATTAGAACTATGCAAGAACAAAAATCATATAATAGTGGTTAGGTGTTAGAGAGACCTAACCTTGCTAAACTTTTTGGCCCAAATCTTGCTATTTGTAAAACAATTATATTAAATAAAGTCATTTTCCATTACATATTAAATATCTTTTCAGTTAATTTGTTATATAATTATAAATTGTGATTTATTCACTTACACTATTTTAGCGCTTCAAATAAACTTAACTAACCTGATCAAAAGTCTCCTCTTGAGGAACAAACCGCAGGTCAAGTTTAGTTGCACTACTCTCATACTCCAAGCCGTCACATTCAGAGTACACTTTCTCAGCAGTTTCTGCGGAGTCGAACTTTAATATGGCGTAGTAGTATTTCAGCCTGTTCAACTGATACTGACGCAAGCGCTCCATATGATACCGCTTCCCTTCTTTGCTCTAGTACAAAATATGCTTCATTTATATAAAACCATAATTTTGTAACTTTAAAGTAGTAATACTAATGTATACCACAAATCAAGTATTCCTAATCTTCTTTACTATTAGGTGATTAAGTGTTTGGTCTTCCACTTCTTTGAATATTGGCAACATAAGAACAATAATTTATAGGTTCAACTTTTAATGTTAATTTCAAGTGGTCTATAGCCTCACCAATAACTATTATTTTGTATTTTCACAACAGCTGTTATAACATTGCATTCCAACAATGAAAGATGTGTGTTTATAAAAGCTTGTTTACAAAGACTAAGTGGGTTGGTGTGTTGTGTGTTTTTTAGGATGATTAAAGAATGAATTAAGAATCATTTGCATGTACCCAAGTTGATTTTTTTTTTTAAGGAGAGGTTTTAACTTTAATCTACCCATACCCTACAAACTATTGATCTATGTGTGGAACTTATCACACATATTAAGCGAGTACTGGATTACAGTACAAGGTTAACATTACTGATAAAAAATAACAGTCAAGGCCAGGATTCAAACCTGCGCTATCTCTAACTCAGGTATTTATTCTGACACCTTAAAACGCTTCGCCACTAGCTCTTTCATTATAATGTATTAATCATTGGCTATATAACTGTCTTGAAATTTAACCTACTAATATTTTTTTTTTTTTTCTTACAAAATCAAACAGTGAAACGAAAGATAAACTTTAAGAAAAGTTGATTATAACAGCCTACTGAATGGACTAAACTCCTGTAGATTTTCTGCAAAAATAAAACATGTATGCATCAATTAAGAGGATTTAATGACTCAACATGCCCATTGTCATGTCCTAGATCTTGACAATATTATTGATACAAACCAAAAGTAATTTTTAAAAAGTACCAAAATATAGCTGAAATCTCTTCTTACTTAGATAATTTAAAAACTGGAGTTTAAAGTATAGGTAAATGCACAACATTTTGTACTATTTAAGATTCAGTATAATCTGACTGCTAACAAAAAAATAAGCCATGGATATCTCTCTACACATCAGTCACACCCAGTAAGTAGAAATAACATCAGATGAAAACATTTTACAGATGATATACAACTTAGTGATTTTTAATCATTTGATCTAGAGGCATCTACTCTTAATAATCAAAAGTCATGCAATAATATACACAGTACGTTTCAAAACTGGGGGATATTGTTCTATCGACGAAAGAGCTAAATATTTAATGTAAGTAATGGTCTATTTCTTTTCATTTACTGTCTGTTTGCGTATGTTTTTTATTAAAAAAATCATATTTTTTTTAAATACTCAACCACATTTAACCAAAAGCCCTTTATAATTAAAATCATATTTCTTGAAAATATTTGGTCAAGTTTGCCTCATTAACTTCAAAATGGCAGCCAAATCTTAAGGTTAAGTGTAAGAAAGGGCCATGAGGCCTTAACTTCCCCTTTTTGAAAAAATTTAATTTACAAATAAATAAATTTGTATTCTATTCTGTTTGAAATAGTTACATTAGAATAACTAAAAAAGTATTAATTTCATAATAGGATAATTTTTTTAGACGATTTTAAAATAAATTTAATGGTTTATTAGGTTTTTATACTGAATAACAAGTAACTGAATTATTACGTTATTTTATTCATTCATTATTCATTACTAAAGGGTCGATCGTAGAGATATAGCCGAATATAAGGGGTGAATAAGTGTGATGAGTGTAGTCATTGTTACTAACTTAGTTCAACTTAGCTCATAAAGGACCATTTATTAATAGCCCGATAGCCAAGGGCAACTAAGGGGCCTACAGCTTTACATGGAATCCAAACCATGAAGTATTGGTCTGATTTTCAGCTAATTGACAAGCTTTATACTCACTTCTCTTCCCTACACAACATCTGGACACTAACTGCCACCCAACATGGACACTCTAGACTTCTCTAGTAGTGTCCACATCGATGGCAACCATTGAACCATCGCTTTATCGGTATTAAGAGGACCAAGCATATAACCTATCGCCTACAATCTCCACAACACTTTGTCCCCAACAAGCTGGGTTACAGCACTGCGCTACACCAGTGTATTTTTATTCCTGAGTTGCTCCAGAATGGGCTAGCAGCTCAACGATGGAGCAAATAACAACTAATAAATTATTTGAAACTACCTCAAAACTTTTTTTAAATTTAAAATATTTGTCTTATTTATAAATTAAATGATATTACTTGTTATTTTGATTGACATTTTTTAACATAGAAGTTGCTTATGATTTAAGAAGTTTCCATAATTTGTTTATTTTTAATAATACATTATTATTGTATAATACTTGAATTCATCACAGTTTTAATGTAAATATATTAACACATCTCAATGAATTTGTTTGTTTGTTATGTGGTCCATCGTTGAGCTGTAACCTCATCTGGAGAAATTTGGGATATGTACGGGTCAGACTAATTTTGCTATGATTCAGTTATTTGTTATTCAATCTAAACATTCAATACACCAAAAAATTTGTTTTTAAAAAAATCTAGAAAAGTCACTTTTGTTACTTTTTTAAAAAGTAATACTTTTTAAGTTATTTTAATTTAAATGACCACAATTTTGAAATTAATTAGACAAACTTGACCAAAAATTTTTATATTAGATACAATTTTAATAAAGAGTTTAGTTAAGTTTGATTAAATTTGAAAAAATATTTGATTTTTTAAATAAAAAACATGAACAGACAGTAAACTTAAGTAGATATACGATTACTTACCGTTAGTTTTTGGTCAATGGAACAGTATCCAAAATTTTGTAGCAAGAGTTTTGAAAAACATTGTATAGTACCGTTAAATTAGTTTATCATATTACCTCCTCATCAAATTCATTTTCATCTTCGGTTTTCATTTCAACAAGCTCCTTAGGCCCTTTTTCTTCTTCCTCTTTCATCCGCTCTGCACCAAATTGTGAGGGATATATCTACAAAATAAAAAATACAATTTTGTAAATGTAAGATTACATTCCTTAAATTTACTATTTTTCAACCACATTTGTAATGTAACAATTATTGCCAAATATCATGCACAATTATTATATTTATTAATTATACTATTATTACAAAACTGTAGACATTTATCAACAATTAAATTTTTTTGTGGGAAAGTTGTACTATGTAAAGTTATTATCCTAGGGCTCTAATGGTACAACTGAACTACTAGACTTTAGTAATTACTCATTTGTTCCCAAAAATAAGCAATATCTCCATGTGCACTGTGGTGGGTTTAATATCACTGAACGTGTCTATTATCCAGACCACAGGCTGTTATCTGCTATATTATCTGTGATCATTAACCAAAGCAGGAGTTCGTGTTAGCTTACGCTCTCCTGCAGGTACTTCATGGCTCTTGTTTTTAGATTCGCCTAGAAAGGTCTACCAACTAGAAGAGTACCAATCACACAGGCCTGATCTGAGCAGTTGTAGTAAGAGGGCTACAATAGTGGCATGTTTAGTGTTTTTAATACAGATCTCCATTTACCTCTCCTTCATCTCAGTAAATCGCCAATTGAAAGATTGAAATACTGCATTACAACTTTGTAAATAATATTATAATAATATTCTATATTATATACCAAATGTTATAAAACATGAAGAAAAGTATGTATGGAATGTCTTATTCAATGTTATGTGTGGAAAATATTATTTTCTGGCCTTGATTTGGCAAACATAACTGTTGATGTTGACAAATGTTGACATTGGGTACGAGGCAGTAGATAATGTTCACTAAAATAAATTGGAGAAAGTAAATATACAAGGCATGAAGTACCGTTTTGGAATGAACACTGTATTTCACTATCGGTTCACAAGCTACAGCTGCCATTAGGGATCCATTTGACAATGTTTGAGGTTGTTTATGACTGTTTAAAATGCCTCCTCCGATTGAAAATGCTGCCGACTTTAAGTACATACTATGATACGTTTTATTAACGATAAATGTGTGAGAGCTGCTGACACTTACCATGAGATATAAAACTAGTTTTGTCAATTGGTTGGTACAATATGAATATGGGTGGTGTGAATATGCCAAATGAAAATATTCATATTCTTAACAAGAATAATGTTATTGGCCAATGGTTGCATACATGCTGAATGTTTGTTTGAATCATGCTTGATTGTTGAGCAGAAGGATGGCAAAATATATATCTTGAATTGAAACTACTGGAGATGAAAACAATTTCATTTTGATGTTTCCCCATTAAATATTAAAGAGATTGAGGTCAAGACCATGGTGCTCAATCTTGAAGAAAATTAAACTGGGCCTGCTCGGGTAATCCAATCTTCTGCATAGACATGGGTTCTGTCATTCACACTGAAATGAGTTGGTGCTCTGTCCATCAAAAACTTTAAATCCAAATGCTCATAAAGTGTGACATTCTCTAACAGATCTGTTATTGTCACCATTAAGAGTATGAGGCATAAAAGCAACACAACTGGTCAAGAATGCAACACAAAAATTTAAAGAAAATTTGTATAGATGAAGGTACTGTACTCTGGCACATGTATACTTGTCTGCCAAAATGTAAATAGAACAGGGAATGTTCAGAGAACATTGCCTCATCTGCAAATAGCACTTCATAAAAAATTTTTCTGTGATCACACTTACAAATAGTTCACTGACAAAACCTTATGCAATAAGAACGGCCTTCTGGCAAGTAGGATTGTATCTTTTGGACCAAAAATGGGTGTAGTTTTTGTTTCTTCAGAATATTCGTTTCAGTGTCTTTTGAAGTGTAAAATTTTAATCCTTATTCCCTAATGCTCTTTTTAAGATAAATTGTTATTTCATTAAGAACATTCTTAATTGTGCATTAACAAAAACAGCTTCACATGTTATAATTAAGTCAATCACAACATGGCAATTAATTAGTTTGATTACAGTCAAGTACTGTACGTTGGTATTGGCCCACTTGCTCGCCTACTTACGTAGAGAGTTAATGGCCCTCCCAACCACCTATACACATATAGTGACCATGTAATCCAGTTCAGAATTCGTTCATATAATGTCTACCATTACAGTTATTACTTCCTGCAAGACCACACATAAAATTCGAACCAACCATTTCAATGTTTGTGAAAGTTTGAATGTTTCTATTTAGCACAGTATAAAAATAACAGTACAGAGTAACATCCCTTGACTGTCGTTCAGTAGTCCGGACCCTCCTCCTCTAATTCGGCATAAAAATAGTACTATAAAATGTTGTGATTTCACTGTACAATACATAATTTAGTAATATTAAAAATAAAGCAGGTTAGAGTTATGTAGTTACAGCTTATGTATGTACATATTGCAAAACTAAAGTAGAAATAGTTTTTAAATGACAATGACAAATTAAGTTTTTTTTCTTACATTCAAGCTAAATACAACACAATTGCAGTGGTGAGATATGTTTAGGATCGCAAATCGTGACTCACGACGAAAAATCAAGAGCAACGCTCTGTGTGTTACACAAAACAGAACCAGTCAGGTGGATAGAAATGACAACAGTTTCCTGGAATCGGTGTCTAAACATTTCTATTTTATATGACAATTTATTGAAAAATTCTCTTGTAAAATCACTATTCATTAAAAATTAATCACTTTCAATTGGCTACAAAATTGCAATGCTAACAGATACAGCAGTTCGGAACAAGAATTTGTATAGTATCTACTTTTTTGCAAGGGCTTATTACGTCCCACTACTTTAACCCAACTAGTGGCAATTAAAAACCCTCTAGTGGCAGCCCGTTTTTCTATGTTTTGCAAGGTTATTTTTGAAAAATATTTTAAAATACTTCTAATTATTAGATTTGGTATTATTTTACATAAATTTACTTGTAAAGTTCTTTATTATTATATAAAATAAATAACATGAGTATAAACATTTGTAATTTTTTTTCTTATCATAAAATTAAAAAAAGTGTTATCAAATTTTTTTGTTTGGAGGGGGGACCCTACCTGGAAAGGTAATGTGCATTACATATTTCAAAATTCCAAGATATACAAGTTGTTCTACATTTCATAATCTTTCAGAAAATATATAGTTTATATGGTTTATTACCGGTATTTATACATTTATAACAACAGAACCATAAATAGTGCATTGTACTGAAAATTGATGTTACTATGGCAACATGTTATAATTGTGTATACAATATTTATAGCTTCTAATATACTTATTTCACAATATCATCAAGTTATTTCACTAACAATTCAATGAAACGTCGCATAAAACACTTCAAGATAGAATGCAAACGAACAGTTTACTAACACACAACAACAACAGAAATGGCGAACTGAAAATAGTAAACAATGATTTATTCTTCTCTCCATCAAGTTGTCATATAAATAAAACTATCGAAACTGATATCGTTCGTTAGGTAATTTAACTGACTTTCGAATGGTATCGATTATTTCGATGAGATATGTATCTATAACTTTTTCATACGCAATATTCGCGGCAACGTTTGACCGTCCGAAAACGGACGGTCACCACATAATAGTAAACAATGATTTCTTCTTCTCTCCATCAAGTTGTCATATGAATAAAACTATCGAAACTGATATCGTTCGTTAGGTAATTTAACTGATTTTCGAATGGTATCGATTATTTCGATGAGATATGTATCTATAACTTTTTCATACGCAATATTCGCGGCAACGTTTGACCGTCCGAAAACGGACGGTCACCACTTGTTGAGAGTGATAGACCGTCCGAAAACGGACGGTCACCACTACTTGGGTTAAACTCATATTTGTCTTGCTTTTCCCTAAATCCACCAAATTAAGCTGGATCAGTAAGCTTGTACTGTATTTTAAAAATTTCTGTTGTATATTGTTACTTAATTAAAAAATTAAGTAGGCTATAAAGAAGTTGCAAAAGGTAAATTATAAATATAACAAGACCGGTTTTTTATTTGTTCATAAGAAATGGAGAAATAGCTATTTTACTAATATTAGGTATGCTCATGTTCTGTTTCTGACAATACAGTTAGTAGCACCCCTGTTAAAATGCTCGCTATCGAATGATGATTTTAGGAGTAAACAGCTGTATCATTGTTCTACCATCACGATGATGGCTAATTGATAATTAATCATTTTAACGACCCATTTTAGAAAGTAACCATCCACAAATCATATAAGTACTTAATTCTAATTATTTCACTGTTAAGTCACACACTTAGTCATGATATTTATGGCGATGAACTGTGAACATTTTTACTACAAATAAACACACACCTTTAATATCATTCAAGTAAGATAAAGCTTATTACTCATTGAGTTGCCACTTACTATGACAGATTCTATGACTCCTTCAGGTGGAAGAAATGAGTTGAACAGCACCATTAGATCAACAGCTCGTATCCGATCCCAGTCCATATGCAGCACTGCTAGGCGGTCAGTTGCCTCCTCGGTTCTCTCAGCATCTCTGTCAAGCTCCCCCCATCCATGGTCGGCCACTGATTCATCATCCGATTCTGCTGTATCAAAATCAATTATTTAATCTAGTCTAAACTTCAAAGGTTTTACTGTACAACTAAATTATACGTTTATTATAAGTATAATTAGACTAAATAAAAAAACTGAAAATAGCTATTACTTTGAAAAGTTTTATTTTGAATTTTTAACTATAATCAAACAAGACTTAAGAGGTCTAATTAGATTTTAGATGAGAGTATCAATACCCATAATTTTCTAATTGTTTTTAGGTTTATGTAAAAAAGGATTTTAACAAATCCTTATAAATTAATTTTTTTTAACACTTCTATACTTCAGCCTTATGAGAAAAGAGTTTTGTTACTAAAAAATTTAAAATAATTTTGTTTCTCAATGATTAATGAAAATTTGTAATATAATTTAAAGAAGAGACTCCACACTTACCCCTGACAACCACCATATGTGACCAGTATACAGTATCTGAATACACCATTTTATATTTTCTTTTGGTTTTGAATAGGATTTACATTATTTTATTTCTACTTTCAGATAAGCTATGGAACAAATAAGCTTTACTTTTATTTTTAAATATGCAAATCAGGTGTATGTGTTAAAACCACAGATCTGAGGTTAATCAGAAACAAGGACATGATAAATCTCCTAAATTGTTGACTGAATTTCCAAATGTTCCTGAATTACTCTAATATAGTTAGCATAATTACTTCCCCTAAATCTCAAGAGAAAACAGATTCTATTTTATTAAATTAAAGCAATGGAAACTTAATGAATCGCTAAAGAATAAATTAAAATTTAGAATCAATACAAAACAATTACAAAAAGGTAAAAGTTACAATTTAGAAGAGTTAGGGTCACAAATCAAATAGTGTTTGTTTTTCTTTATATTCCATTCATTTATTATTATTAGTCACAAAACGCTGATCGTCAAGATATAGAAATAGAATAGAAATAGAAATATTTTTATTCCAAAAATATTTTCACAAGTTTTACAATTATATGGTGGAATTACTAGCCATCTTATCAGGTAGTGATGGCTAGCACAAACAAAATACTACAATGGATTGGTTATTCAGTCAGAGTTATGAACTTATCAGTGATATTTGGACTAGACGGCACCACTGACAATCCGCTACACATGACTCACGTATCACACATCACTCTGAACAAGACCATTCACTTCTTATTGTACTATTCTACTTGTAAAACTAAATGACATAACAAAACAAAGTAATATATTCCTAGTTATATTCTTACAATCCACAGCAAAACTAAATAATTTCTCTTTCCCATATAAGAGCAAAAACAAAACTCATTTTTGGTTAACCACTCATGACATAATGTAAAATAAATCGTTAACAACGTCTTTGGTTAGCAACCATCGCTTAACCTTAGCTAGAAATTGTTTACATGTTTTATTATTGACTTTAATGAAATTTGGCAGTTGATTGTAAAATTTTGGTGCTAAAAACACAAAGCTTTTTTTGAAAATAGTTTTATAGTTTGGGATGGGTGTGGAGGCCAATGGCTCACTTCCTTTTTTTATTATATGCTCTTTCTACCCCATAATTTCCACTTCTGTTATAAAATATTCAAAACTTTGTATACAAATAGATGAGTTAAGGGAAGAATCTTTAACTGGCCATACAATGGAAGAGCAGAAACACGTTTTGATTGAAAAGTTACTATCCGAACGAAATAATTTTGTGTTCCAATTAATGGTTTTATGGACACTTTGTCGGTACCTCCCCAGTTTTCTATTGCATAATTTAATTTTGAATCTATTAGTTCGAAGTAAAGATCGCGCAAGAGGTTTGGATTTAAAATATTTCTTAAGAAATAGAATTTTCTGATGTTTTTTCATAGTTGCACTTGCAACTGTGAAATGTGAGGTTTCCATTACAACTTCTCGTCTAGGTAAACCCCTAAATACTTAGTTTGTCCAACTTGCTCAGTTTCGACACAGTTGCAATTTTGGTTGGGTTGGTAACAGTAGTTACTCATATGGAATCGTATATCTAAGTCAAAGGAAAAACCTCTTAGATCAAAGTTAATGAGCTTTGTTTTTGAAGCGTTAACTATCATTTTATTACCGTTGCACCAATTTCTAAGTGTGTTTAGATCTTAGAGGGATGATGAGTGTAGATGAACGAGTGTAGTCATTGTTACTAACTAAGGCCAACTGTTCTTCAAAAAGTGAGCTATTTATTAATAGCCCAATAGCCAGGGCAACTAAGAGACCCACAGATTTACATGAAATCAGAACCACGTAGTGTTGGTCTGATTTTCAGTTAACTGATAAGCCAGATTCTCAGTTTTCTTCCCCAACAACAACATACGGACACTAACAGCCACTCTAC
The DNA here is from genome assembly GCA_035578905.1 of Stictocephala bisonia. NCBI lineage: Eukaryota > Metazoa > Arthropoda > Insecta > Hemiptera > Membracidae > Stictocephala > Stictocephala bisonia. The sequence continues at coordinate 288,063 of JAQJVL010000931.1, read as the reverse complement.
ATGGACACCCCAGACTTCTCTAGTAGCATCCACATCGATGGCAACCATTGAGCGAACACCGTGTTGGTATTAAGATGACCGAGCATAGAGCCTATCGTCTACAATTTCCTTAACACTTTGTCCCCAAGTAGTTGGGTTACAACATTGCGCCATCAGTGCTGACCATATAAGTATTTTGCTGGTGTGGTGGCTCAGTGGTTAAGGCTTGGGACTGCGGAGGGCAAGGTCCAAGGTTCAAATCCCCACTGAGCCAACAGTCGGTACTTCACTCTTTGGATAAAGTTCACGCACGGGCCTGCAGGCTTATGTGAACTGGCGAGTGAAGTTTAAAAAACAAAAATAGGCTACTAAAAACACTTTACCCATTAAAAATGTAATGCATTTTCTCTGTCTTATAGTTTTATTTTCCAAAAATAAAACATTATTTCTGGGGCTTACCCCTAACCTTTTTCATTTTTGGAAATGACTTTTAAACTTATTTTTATATTTTACATTTTATAATATAGGTACCCTTGGAGTTTAGGTGAACAAGAGTTATAAAAAAATAAGCAAGTTTATATTTGTTGTTATATCCATATTTAAATAACAATTAGTTACAAATTAAGCAAAAATACTAGTTTGGGAAAAATGCAATTGTAAGTTCAAGGCTTAGTAAAGAATATTGTTGAATTATAAACTAAGTAATCTCATAATGTACTATTTTTTGTAATCTCCAATGTTCCTGTGTATCGTTTTTATTTTTTTAAAGTATTTCATCGTATAGCTCAAAATTAACTTTTTTTAAATTATTACCCTGAGTATTAGATATTTATTTTTCCTAGTTGTGTTTTAAATATTATGTAAATGACAATGACCGTTGGTTTGGATAAATAAATAAAATAATTTTAGGTTAAATCTAAATATAATAAAAATTACTTACAATCTTCACTTGATTCTTCTTCAGAAGAACTGTTGGACATAAGATTCCCCATACCTCGAGCATAATCAATCTTTGGGTCTCTTAATTTCATCTTAATTTCATCAGTCATACGAGCTTTTTCAATTTTATCAGTGGCTGTGTAATCAATTGTACTATTGTCTGAACACTTCTTCTCCCTGGTGTTCAAGCTATTTTTATTATTAGGTTTAACTCCAACATTATCATCCCGATTCAAATCACCTGATGGAGTTGCAACCCATTTAGTAGTTTTGGATGCTTTAGGAGTAATAGTGGATGTATTTTCTTGATTCAATGACATATTTTCATTGCTAATTTGTTGGCGCTCATGAATTTTTCCTCCGATTTCTCCCTTTGTCTTGGTTTCCTCATTTTCTTCTTTGCTGGATTCACTATCTTCACTTGACTCATCATCACTCGAGATCTCATAGTACTTACGGAAGTTTTCCTGTGAAGACTGATGGACATGTCTGCCTCGTTTGTCAACAGTATACTGTACTTGAAAGCGTTTGTCAGTAAATAATGACTGAAATCGTTTATCAATTTTAACTTTCCGCACTGATTTTGGAGCCACCTTAAATCTTGGATCTGATGGTATGTGTGAGAATCTGTCATCTTTTATTCCTTCCATTTTTGATCTAGTCAAATCTGAAATATTTAAAAGGTTAGTCAATTTAACTCTTAGTGTATTAACATCCATGTGTTTATTATAAAGCTAGGAAATCTTGGTATGATAAAAATTTGTCACACTAAGAAGGAGGGGGTTGATTCTAACCACGTAAAACTTATTTTTGTTATATATATATATATATATATATATATATATATATATATATATATATATATATATATATATATATATATATATATATATATATATATATATATATATATACTGTAAAGTCAGTAATGACAAAAACAACTTTTTAAAAATAGTTATTTTTTCTGACTTTACATGTTTCTCAAGATAAACAATAATATATGACACCTGGTTTTAGACTTAATTAATTTTTTTCATCCCAAAAGTACACTTTTAACTTTCCTATATAAATATAACCTAACGTATCCTACTTGTCTAAATATGCTACCCAACAAAAGTTTGTAATTTGCATTAAAATCTGGAGCCTGGCCTCCAGGACAGACTGCCAGCTGTCTCTCCAGCAGGAATATATAAAAAATATCGTTAGTCAATGCACTTAATATCATTGTGCATGTGAACACCAGATGATATCTCGAGAAAAAAAGAGCTCTATAAAAAAATCTTTAGAGAATGACAGCGCTTCTTTTTACTGAGAGAATTGAGAAAAAAACTTTAAAAATAAAAAGAGGAGTTTATACATTTTTACTGCTACACATTTTCTACTAAGTCTATAACAATAGGCCTACTAGAACTTCCAAAGTGGTCGATTGATAAGTTTATTAAACTCAGTCATTAGCATTATTTATGATCAGTTTTTGTTACCGAGATAGATTTCCAATATTTGGTATAAAAAAAACCATTCTTAAAATTAAAATTCCATATAATGAAATGAAAACTTTTAGCAATCTAACCAACAATAAATATGAAATTAACATATCAAATACACTGCACTTTTCAATTAAATTTATAAATTAAACATAAATTTGATTCAGAATTCACATAGCATTTTCAACAGTTAAATTACAGTAAGACCCCTCATATTCACCCATATATCTACGTTCGGCGTCTTAGATATGAATAAGAAAATATGCTAATTTTATATCACTTTGTTTTGTTTACAGTACATTTCATTTCACCCACTGCCGAACTAAGTGTTATTGAGGAAATAACACATCCTGCTGTTATTATATTCATACTTTCTATTGTAATGCATAGAAAATATGAATATAATAACATGCATTACATTAGTAGCTATTTAAGTAATATAACTACTATGTAATTTTTTAACTAGCTGCAATTTTTAAAAATAGGTACCTGCCCTAAACCGCCCAATAATTACCAAAAATATATACATGTATATACAGGGTGTTTGAAAAGTGTAGAGCAAAACTTCAGGAAATGATAAAATGGGTGAAAGTTCCTATAATGGTATGTCTTATCTCGCTTAGTTTGGCGTCTGTCTGTCTATGTGTTTTTTTTTTAAATGCCTTATATCCTAAACAGTATTAGCTATAATTTTGAAACTTGACACGAATATTTATCTTCACACCACCTAATATACTCTAAAAATATAAAATAATTTTATACCCGTTTCAAATGGCGGCCATTTAATGCTAAATTTTCATGAAAACTAAATCAAAAACAAAAAATTGTCTCAATACCTAATGTTTAGCTTAAAAAGAGGCAAATTTTTTGGTATCTCAGTTTAATCTGACAGTAAATAACTGAGAAAAAATAATTTTTCTGATTGTGTGCAAAATTATAATACTGGTGGTTTTGTTCAAGTCAATAGACACAAGTAAATGAAAGTTTCAAAAACATTTTGCAAACAATCCGAAATTTTTTTCTCAGTTATTTATTGTCCGATTGTAACAAATGAGGTACCAACAGATTTGCCTCTTTTTAAGCTAAATATTAGGTACTGTAACAATATTTTGATTTTGCTTTGGTTTTAATGAAATTTAGCATTACAAATTTTAAACAGCGGCCATTTTGAAAGGGGTAAAAATATTATTTTATATTTTTTGAGTATATTAGGTGGTGTGAAATTAAATATTTATGTCAAGTTTGGAAACTATATCTAATGTTTAGGAGATAACGTATTTTTTTAAAACTCACATACAGATAGACAGACACTAAACTAAGCGAGATAAGACACATCTTCATAGGAACTTTTTTTGTTTTTTTTTTTTTTTTTACCTATTTAATCATTTCCTGCAGTTTTGCCCCACACTTTTTAAACGCCCTGTTTATTTATTTATATATTTTGTTGTACTGCGTTTTAGTTATTCTTGTTTACTATAGGATCACAACAAGTTTTGCATAACATGGTGAACCCTTAATTTTGTACTCTACAAAGTAATAAGTTAAATAAAAAATTTTGGTAACTATACCTTTATTGCCACTTCTGAAAATACGATTTCATGTTGAAAAAGTGGTGAAAAATGATTTTATATCTCTTGAGGAGTTTGATTTCATCCGCGGAAAACTCGTTTTTTACCGAAAAATTGAACAACTAGTTTTTTATCTGATAGTAAAAAAACCAACTTTTTTTAAAAATCATTATTTATCGACAACTTTTTTTTCATTTCTCATGTTTTTTATGCTGAACACAAATACATAACTGGTTTTGTAGTAAAATTATTTTTTCAGCTTGAAAATGCATTTTTTACTGACATAACCAAACATAACCTAACTTATCCTAATTGTCTATTTTCTCAACAAAAATTCGTAATTTGCATTAAATTCGAGTGTTTGACCTCCGTGACGGCCTGCCGCCCATCACTCCGGCAGGAATATAGGTGAATTCGGTTTTTGTGATTAATATAGTAGTTGTATATAATGATTGCGTAATGGCCGCTAATCGCGATTTGCCGCGATAGTAGTTTTTCCATTATATCTCGAGAAGTGTAATAAACCAAAATAGTTTTCAAATTTGTATTCAGCGCAAAAAAAACATCAAAATAAAAAAAGATAATTAAAAAACCATTTAAATTAATGGAAATATGACAAAATACTAAAACATTGGTTTTTTTAATTTTTCGGTAAAAATGCTTATTTCCGCTGAATAAAAAGCATATCTCGTTAAAATACAGCCAATTCTATACCCATTTCAAGCAAAATGTTTCAAATTTGTTTCGTGGCAAGAAAATGCATAAATACCATAAATTTAACTAAATTAACAATGGTCTAAAATATTGTATTTTCCGTCTTCTGATTCTGCATTTTTGTAATGTAATTATTGGATTGAGCACCGAAACATGCCACCAAAACAGGATAGATCATATTCACACACCTGTTTACGCACGTATAATTTATAGTACGATTGATCGATTCGGAAAAACGCATATCGAACAATTCTACAACAAGGTAGAGAATTTAAAAAACCAATCCTTATAGATAAATACAACCATTACATGGGAGGGGTTGATTTGAGTGATAAAGATGTTAACCATCTCTCTTGCAGCCGCCAGACAACTAAATATTGGAAACGCATTTTTTACAATCTCTTGGACATTTCTCTATACAATTCTTATATTTTATACACCCTAAATACAGACAAACCTATTGATAGAAGAAGGTATTACATTAGTATTGTTGAAACCCTGGCATATACCAGAGACATAGCTCCTGTTGCTGGCCCTTCAGGTGATACTCCGCACAAAATAACAATAATTCCTAATAAATCTAACAAATTGTGTCCTATTTGCAAAAGAAAGGCAACATATTGGTGCCCAGGATGTAACTGTGGGGTGCATAAGGAATTTTTCCATAAGCTGGATCATTTTTGGAGGCCCCTAAAGGCTCGAAAGAAAAGGAAGACAGTGCATCCTCAATAAGGGCTCACAAACAGTGATTTTAGCCAGTGTACATATTTTAGTTTTTTGTGTTTTTTGACAATTGTAATTCTAAAAACTGTACATATCTAGACATATTCTTTTTCCTTATAACATTTTGAACATCCTCTTCTGCTCGACAAGTTGTCCCGTTATGGAGTCCATGGACCGCTCCTGAAATGGTTCTCTTCTTACCTGGATAATCGCAAGCTCATAGTTAAATACGCTTTTGCCAACTCACAGGAGTTCATTGCATCATCTGGAGTACCACAGGGCTCACATCTAGGTCCTATGTTATTCAACCTTTTCATTAACGACTTATCAGAGGCATTAGAAGTCAAGCATTTGCTCTTTGCAGACGATATCAAGCTCTACTTGTCCATCAACACCATAGATGATTGTGTAGCACTTCAAAATAGCTTGTTGACCGTGGAGAAATGGTGCTCTGATAACCTTATGGCCCTCAATGTATCCAAGTGTGTCGTCATAACCTTCCATAGGACTGAATCTGTGATACATAATGACTATACACTCAACGGTGTCAATCTGAAGAGAGTGTATGAGATAAAAGACCTCGGAATGCTATGTTGCCCGAATCTGAGCCCCGAGCTACATGTGAATTACATCTGCAAACGAGCCAACAGTGTCCTGGGTCTGATAATAAGGTTTTCTCGCTTCTTCACATCCCCAACAGCTTTGAAGACTCTTTACTGTCACTTGGTTAGGTCCCATCTTGAATATTGTTCAACCGTCTGGTCACCTTATCAGGATTTCCTTATCGAAAGACTGCAATCCATTCAAACTCGCTTTATCCGGCTGGTGGGTCTACGACTAGGATATGCTTCTCTGAAGTTCCTGTTGATGAATTGGCTGTAACACTGAGCTTGCAATCACTAGAATTGCGAAGAAGGACATCTGATCTTATGTTTCTTTTCAAGATCATCAATGGTGAGATTCGCTGTCCGGAACTTCTAGCAATGATTTATTTCCACGTTCCAGCTTCTACCAGATCCAGGGAGCTGTTTGCCAGAACACACCACACCACATCATATGCACAGCACTGTACAATGGTTCGGTTGCAACGCACAGGAAACACCCTACCTTCAGACATTGATTTCTTTAACTGTAGTGCTGCTCGGTTCAAGAAGATGATCGCCCGGGGAGAGAATGATGAATCTTGAGACTTTCTTCAGCTATAGCTCATGTTGTAACTTATTATTTCATCACACTCATTCACATATTTTTTACTATTCATTCACACAAATTGCAGTCTAAAGTCATCTTGATTGTCAAACCTTTCATCATGTTATGTGTGTTTATTTATATTTTCGTGTTAGAATTTGCATATTTGTTAGATATTATTATGTTGCATTTACAAAATATTTATCCTTGTTATCGCTTATGTCACTTATACTATATCAACACAAATTGTTGAATTTATTGTATATTTATTGCATGTATTTATATGTGTACATGTTAACTTGATTGTTCTCAATTGTATATTGTTATCCAACTAATTCTTAAGCACTGATAATTTCCATATTTATTAGCCTCTGTTTTTCTATTTTTCTGTTCTCTTTTTTTAGCCTGAATTTTCTTGTATACAATTTTGGTAAATAGGCATATGCCGTTAATCATAATAATAAATAAAATAAATAAATAATAATAAAATAAATAAAAACAATATGTATATCTTGGATTTTTGGTATTGTGTATATAATTAAGTTTCATATGTCTGGTCATGAACAGAAAGAAAGATAAATTTCAATTTTTTCAAATTTGGCGTAAAGTGGATCTCATGTACATAAGGTAAGAGAATTTTACTATACACCATTAGATAGCACATTTACTGTACTTTTAGAAAATATACTACATGTAACCTCTAAGTAAATTTTTATATTTTTTGTTGATTTTTGAATAAAATTCTGCAAAACGACAAAAAATCGCGTGACGCTATGGGGTTTTTTAGTGCGACACCTAGAGGGTTAAATGTTCAAGATTTCAATGTATATGTAATGTTAACCTACTAGAAAGTTGCAAAAATTAACTATGACATTTAACTAAAATTACTAGTGACACTTTATCAATGTGTCATTAATGAAGCAATTATCATGAAATAATGAACTTCATTTACTTTTTGGTTATTGATAAGTTTAAACCACTTCCTAGAATTAGTTTATATAAAATTAAGTACTTATATATTGGGCTAAACTAATAAATCAGCTAGCATACCTTTAATTAGGGTATTTAATTTTTAAAGTTGGTGCTTTATCCAAAATATTCGTCTAGTTAGAACATTTTAAATTAAGGAAAACAGATATATTGCACTATATTTTGGTTCAGGTTAGTATGTAATTTCAAAAGAAAAGGTTATGTTTGATATATAAACATATAGTCATACTCAGTGTAAGATGAAACGGATATTGAGTAATCAGAGTCAGAGTGCACGAGATATGACCTAGGCACAGACGACTAAATTATGGAAAAAATAGTATGCCAAATAAACTTCATACTAATACAAAACATTGCATAAAGTGTCCGTGAACTACCCATTAAATCATAATCAAAACGAACTGTTTATTAAATGTTGGAAATATTGTAATTCGTTTACAATGTGATTAGTAGAGAGATTTTTACCTTGTTCTAAATATTCTCATTAATTAATCTCACTAATTTGGTTTTTTATTAATATTACGAGTATTATTCTATTTATATTACTTACTATAACGGATATATTTATATTACTTTCCGTTTTGCTCAACTGTTTTTTCTCTGTTGTATATTTTGTAGTCGTTAAAGTGTATACATAGTTTATATTTGTTTAACTTTTTTTCATATTTATATATATTTATACCTATTATTATAGTACCTACCTACCTACTATCATAGACCTTCTATTATACATAGAAAGTCTATGCTTTTATACCAATGGGGCCACTCAAACCTACGGAGGTTTTTGGCCTCGCCAACCACTCTTCGCCATCCGTCTCAGTCTTGCATAATTTCTGGTGTTAAATTGAGCCTTCTCATGTCTTTCATTATTTGGTCTTCCCACAGATGTCTTGGGCGTCTCAGTGGCCGCCCAAGGTGGTATAATATAATGTAACATAAAGTTAGATTGTGGATACATAACATCATGTTTGGCATTTAATGCTTTTTTATATCACACAATTTATAAAATAGATTAACTTTATATACTCAACTGGGATATGTACTTTTACCCGCATATTATATTACAATACAATCGCTACGCACACGTACAGTGAGATACAGTACCAGCACCCGTAGGATCGCGCTTCAATTACTTCCAGAGAAGGGGGAGGGGTCGGTGTTTGTGTGTGAGAACCTCGCGGTCAGACATACAGCTAGCACGCGTAGCGGACTTAATTAGTCCCTAATGCCACCGAACTGCCTTCATATATTATGCAGCTATTAATAAAACTTCATTTCTTCAACAAGTACTTTATTCGATGCTGAGGTTACTGTTCGATATATTAAGTTTTTTTTTATTTTTTGTAATTACAACGTAAACATTTTTAATGTAAATTTTTAATTTAAAATGTTTGATTAAAATTAAATTAAAAACTATCAAATCGATTACAAATTTAACCAAACCAAAATTGACAAAATTCAAACTAAAATCTTAAAGAAACCTTTTTAATTTTTAAATCTAACAGCCTTGGCATTTCGTGTAATATTTAGAGAGGTAATAGCATAGACCTTCAGAAAGTATATGGTAATAGCTAAGATAATTAACTGTACACAGGTAATGATTCAAATGATTCAAATTTATTATTTATTCAGCCATTAAATTTTTACAAAACAAAAGGCCAAGTCATATAAAGCAAAAAAGCATACATCATGCAGCATTTCAAATTCTAATTGCTAAGTAACCTAGGTTATAACTAAAAAGAAAGAAATATGCAAAATCATAACAATAAAAAAACTTGCAAATCATCATTTGCCAAACAATAAATCATGCAAATCATCATGCCAAATATTTGTGGAAAAATACCTTCAGATGTTTAGCCCTAACCTATAAATACTCCCTCAAGCAGTTGTGGTCTAAGTTGAAATATTCATCAAGACAGTATATTGGATTGTCTATAAGCCAATTTTTTAGCACCTTTGACAATTTGGAAGAGCCCTTCTATAGATAACGGTAGCTTATTATACAATCTAATACCTGTAACAGGAAAACAAGATGAGGATTTATGCAATCTGTCTAGACATAAAAATATTGTTGTTACCTCTAGTACGCTGGGGGTATACATTATTGTTTAACATTAGGGATCCTTCTCTTCTCTTTATCTCTAAAATACAATAATGCACATATAGGTTCACAACAGTTAGGACTCTATTTTGTACAAATAAAGGCCTACAGTGGTCCAACCAGCCAGCACCAGACATAAGGTGAATTGCCCTCTTTTGCAGCAACAGAATGTTGTGGGTACTACTAGTGGTGTGACCCCAGAGCCTGATTCCATAAGAAAATAGGTACAGAATGAAAAAAGGCAAAATATGCCTGCTTCAGGTAATGGCCGGTCAAACCATCCGCAAGCCTCCTGAGAAGATACAATGAGCGACTCAGTCGCCTACAGACCGCATCAACATGGGGCCCCCACAGTAACCCAGAGTCCAGAGTAAAGCCTAATAGTTTGATAGGACCACACTTAGGGGAATTCTTGCACAGAATAAAAGTGATTTCCTGAGTCTTTGTTTCATTAAGTGAGAATTTATTGATCTCAAACCAGAGAAGCAATCGTCATTAATTCATGTACGGCTGATTGAGAACTAAAAGGATCAGGTCCACAGGAATAAAGTATGGAATCATCAGAAAACATTTTAACTTTGCCCGATACATCAAATTACAAGTCGTTAATATCAATAATAAACAACAGGGGGCCCAACACTGATTCCTGGGGAACCCCATGTTCCACGGCCCGAGAGTTAGACAAGATCCCATTCCAGCTGACATGTAGAGTCAGTTATCTGTGGTAATAGGTTCTGTGGTAATAGGTGGTAATTCTTGCTGAATTTCAGCATGGTTTCAGAAAAGGTCGTAGCACAATATCAGCAGCCTCAGAATTTTATGACAGCACTTGAAAAAATAAATGATGGCTTTAAAGTGGCAGGAGTTCTATTAGATCTGACTAAAGCTTTTGATAGAGTTTATCATGGGATCCTTTTGTCAAAATTAAATAAAAGTGGAATTACAGGAAATGTTTTAAAATTAGTTAGCTCTTACTTAAACAATAGGAAGCAATGTACAGAATTAATGTATGACAATGGAGACATGGTACAAAAAGTAAGGTCTAATATAAGAAATATAAACTATGGAGTTCCACAAGGATCAGTGCTAGGCCCTTTTCTTTTTATTAACTATAATAATGATTTTAGTCTTCGGCCAAGTAACACGTCCTCCTTAACTATGTATGCAGATGACACTTAATGTTTAGCCTGGGCAAAAATTTGGATGCTCTTAGCAATAATGTAAATATTTTATTACGAGATGCCAAGTGCCATTTTGAAAAGGATAATCTCAAATTAAACATGGTAAAGGCAGAATTAATATGCTTCAATCCAAATAAATCTTCAAGTGAGCTGCAGGTAATTATAGATGACTTGAGAATAGAATCAAAATCAGCATGTAAAGTTTTGGGTTTATATTTAGATGAGAATCTAAACTGGGGCCTACATATTGATCATACATGTAAAAATTGTCATCCTCTATATTTTAATTAAGAAGAATCTCATCATACTTAAATTCCGATGCACTTAGAATGGTTTATTTTGGGTTAATTCATCCATATATCTCATATGGTATTGTCTTATGGGGGGGTACTTTTGAAACATATTTAAAAAGAATTTTTGTATTACAAAAAAAGTCATTGAGAATAATTGCAAATGTCTTATATCGAACTTCATGTAGAAATCTATTTGCGAAGTACAATTTACTAACTATTTATGCAATATATATATATATATATATATACATACATACATATATATATATATATATATATATATATATATATATATATATATATATATATATATTGAGTTTATAACTTCAAGGTGGCCGGTATGTTAGGTAATAAGATAATTGTACTTAGTTCATATATTCTATAGTTATAGGAATTGAATTTTTGGTATTTCACATTCTCACCGAAACCAAGAGAGAGAGAGGATTATCTGCCCTCAGAATAACCATCACGCCACCTCAAACTCGAGCTCTCATTGGTGGTCTAGAATTACACTCGCCTGAGGTGATGCGAGGCGACGTTTTCGCCCCATTAGAACGCAAGAAGCTCTCGATGTACAAACACCTCTCTCGCGTGGTCTCTTTCTCCAACTCACCAATTAGTTTGTGTGCTTTAAATTCTGACTCTCTCTAACTTTGTTACTCTTCTCTAACTTTGTGCTACTCATCCAGACCTTCAAGAACTTCGTTTGTGCGGTACGTGATCGGTCTACTGGACTCTCGAAGCGTTCGTACTTCCGCAACTACTCTTCTGTGCTCTAGGACTGTGATCAAGGAAGGTGGACTGGATTACCACAAGTGTCTCCAACTACTCCTGCTGGATTAATGTTCAACCAAGCTCAGTGGTGAGTTAATTCTCTCTAATCAATTTATTAATCTCTCTCATTAGTTGATTCTCACGTCTGCTCCGGAAGAGCAGTGGTCCTCCGCGCTTATTAGCATTCTCTACTCGCACTCACTCTTTGAACATTTTTTGGTCCTACGGGCCGCATCACTTACTGAACATATATATATATATATATATATATATATATATATATATATATATATATATATATATATATCAGGCAATCTTATTAGTTAGAAAGGATAAGAAGTTTACATGTACAAATGCCAATATTCATGCCCATAATACAAGAAATAGATTGGATTATCATAGAATACAAAGAAGAATAAATTTTACTCAAAATAGCCCATATATCAGAGGCGCAATATTTTACAATATGCTCCCAAAAGTGCTAAAGAGCCTTAAAAGTAAACTTTTTGAAACCAAGTTAAAAAAATGGCTAATTAACCTTTGTCCTTACTCATTAGATGTCTTAAATTAGGTTACTTGAACTATTCGTTAGCTTATTTATTTATTTTTTATTTAAGTATTTTGTCAGCATTTAGAGAAAACTGTGTTTGTTATTTATATGTTTGTGTATCATTAAATAGGGCAATTCATAAAATTGTATGATTTGTGCTTTTGCACAACCATTATATATATATTTCTTTGTTAAGGAAAACTGTTTGTTGTGAATAGGTAATCATTAACTTAAATGTGTATGGGTATGTTTTGTGCTTTTGTACAACGTTTTTGTTTTTATTTATTTTGTCTTGTTTAGAAAACTGTGTTTGTATGAATGGGTAATCCATAACTTAATATAGGTGTATGTTTTATGCTTTTGCACAACCTTTGTATACATTTTATTTTTATTTATATAATACTGTATTTGTTATGTATAGGTAATTATTAACTTAATATATGTGTACTTTAGTAAATAGGCTAATTCATAAAATTGTAAGTCTTGTGTTTTTGCACAACCTTTGTATATATTTTATCTTTATTTATATAATACTGTATTTGTTATGTATAGGTAATTACTAACTTAATATATGTGTACTTTAGTAAATAGGCTAATTAATAAAATTGTAAGACTTGTGATTTTACACAAACTTTGTATCCATTTTATGATTATACATAGAGAAACAATTTTGACAATGTTTATGCATGTATTGTAACATGTTACGGACAATAAAGTAATTCAATTCAATTCAACAGGTAATAAATTAAGGTACTGTAAACCGCGTAAAAATAGTCCGATGAAATTTTAGGCGCTGTTGTCATATCGTTTCTGAGAACCACCCAGACACAAGTTTCATCTATAACAAGTACGCATGTTCAATACTGTCAATTTAATTGACATTTTGTTTACCTAACAACTGTATAATAATATTTAAAGACCTCAAGAACGTAGTGGTAAAATTAAGTATGGTATGTGTTAATCCTGTAATATCATTATAATAATATAAATAATTTTATATTCGGTAGAAAGAATTATTAAGTAATGTTTATCAAGTGCAATACCTGTTTTCATTCATAATTGTATCACTAAATATTTATAACCAAAACACGTGCATTTGTTTATAAAAGGTAATTAGAAAATATAGTACATATAGCGACGAGCTGCGCAGTAGACTGAGACGTTGCATGGGCAAAATCAGCTGATTTTTTATTCTATTAAATACTTGTATAATAACAATAACTAAATCCACCAATTACATACATAGAAACATTCAGCTGAATAGTAAGCAAGTAAGATGTTACAGACATCAAATTTTTACAATGGGTTCAAGGTTAAAGTTTGGATGCTTATATAAGACCAAAAGATCAGTTTATAATTTCCCAGTCACTCTTATTTGTGTTGAGTCAGCTCGCTGGCTCTATTATCTACTACAGATGTAACTCTTGTTTCACATAGTCAATAATAGCCCTAGTAAACATAACAAGTGACAGTGTTAATAAGCTCATTATTGTAAAAATCTCGTTTAAACAGTGTTTAAATTATTTTTAAAATGTACAGGTATTCTGAAAGTAGTAGCAGTGATAGTGATTGCTTAAATGGCAGTGAAAAAATCATTGAGTTGTCTCACAGATCATTGGATTATGATAGTCTGTTTCAGTATTTGGAAGGATATGAAAAAGAAAATTCTGAAAGTAACCACATTAAACCCGAAGGAGTGGATACAATAATACTGTATCAGAATCATTTAGTTGATATCCCTTCAAATATATCAATGTTTCAAAATCTAAGAGTGGTTGATATAAGTAGCAATAGGCTCAAGATTCTACCTGATGTGTTATTGTCCTTTCCTCTGACCTCTCTTATTGCTAAAAATAATCTTCTTGAGGATAAGTCTCTTCCAAAGTCATTTGAATCTGTCAGTTCAACTTTAAAAAATCTCAACTTTAGTGGGAATAGTTTATCACAATTTCCTCCACAAATTTTTCAAGCCAAGAACTTGCTTTATGTATATTTAGGAAGTAATAGAATCGAAGAAATACCTAAGGACATAATAAATCTTTCAAGGTAAGTACAAGTTTGTCATTTATCCATATAAACTAGTCCCTTAGGTAACTGCATTTAAAACTAATTGTAAAGCCTTTTTCGCACTAGGTTAGTAATTTAGTCGAGTGGCGAGTAGTTTAGTAACATTTCCGAACACAAATTTAGTAGAGTTGTGTAATGAATAGTTTAGTCGAGTCAATCCATTTTGTTCTATTCTCGAGATTTTATTCTATAGCTTCCCCCACCACATGCCACTAAATACTGGCTCATTCTCTAAACAGTCCGAACAGCTGGTTTTAGTCATGTTAATTATTCATTGCTAAAGCCTCCTGAGCTGATATATATAACAAATAGTAAGGTTAACGTACCTTTTGTCGTCTTCAGCTACAAAATCATATTTATTGGATTACCGGTTTCAGAGTAAAAACTCCATGTTCACATCCATTGTACGTTGTCAAAAGTCACATTAAAACATTATACAAATATTAAATATTTGCAAAAAATAATGAAACACATGATAACATTGCCGGTTGGTATGATGATTAGATCCGGATTGAGCGTGCAGCTGGAACGATGTTATCCAATGGTTACTTCACTTTGAAAAATTTTATTTCTATCTGGCCGTCTGTCTTCTTTCATCGGTTGATTCAAATTTGTAATCCGATCAAATAAAATATTTGTAGAGAATTTTGATTTTTCATTAAGCACAGTAGTTGGGTTACTTTTTATGGCTTTATATATTTCATAATTATCAAGAGTATTCATTGTTGCTCCTTTATTACATTTATGGAGAATATCTAGGTTGGTGTCAATGTCCTTAATGTTATGATTGTTGTTAACTAAATGTTCAGCAAAACGAGAAGTTTGAGGCTTATTAACGTTCTTGGGTAGGTGTTCATTGAAACGCTTTGTGAAAGAACGGCCTGTTTGTCTTATATAAATATTCGGACAATCTGAACATTTGATTTTATATACGCCCCAGTGGTATCTAAGGCAGTAGGATTTGGTTTATTTCGGATATTTAATAGTTTTCCAATTTTATTAGATGTTTTACAAGATAAAGTGACATTTTCTTTTTTTAGTTGTGATTTTAAAGTGAAATATAAATTTTCTCCATATTCTATTGATGTGTACTTTTTCTTGGGTTTTTCTGAAGGAGCAAGAACTTTTTTATTTTTAAATTTACTAACTAGGTCATCAACCATTTTTATGTCATAACCATTATGCACCGCTATGTATTTTATAATATTTAACTCTTTGGCATAATCGTCTGTGGTAAGTGGAACTTTCAATAATCTGTAAACCATACTTCTGTATGCTGATAATTTATGTGAATATGACGAGGCATGGATTGTATGGTCGGTGGCTGTTGGCTTTCTGTATATGGAGTATGTAATGGCTTTATTGTGTTTCTTTAAATAAGGTCATACCATCCTTATTCACATAAATTATATATATAAGATTTTTAATGGATGTTACTCAAATTACTAATAGGCTACATGTTTATCTCCAGAAGTTAGTGAAATACCTCTGTTTATTTCAATTATATATTGTATTTAAAATAAGTTATAATTAAAAACTTTAATATTAAGGCCTTCTTGACACCTTAATTTTTAGGCTGCAAGTGCTAAGCATGGGAGGAAATCATCTCAGTGAGGTTCATCCTGCGGTTGGCCAACTCAGAGATCTCAAGGCATTGATACTGAGTGATAACAAATTGGAAAGTCTTCCTTCAGCTATTGCCAACCTTAAAAATTTAAAGACTCTTCAGTTACATAAGAACAGGTTGAGAACGTTGCCCACTGAAATCATATCTCTCAAATGTCTTTCTGAGGTATGTTCCTTTTTATTTATTTAATTAGACCAATTGAATTAACTTATTGTAACTATTCACCATTGACTTGGCCCCTTCCAATGCCACCTTCTTTTTTTTTTTGAGGAAACTAGAAAAGATTCTTTTAGAAGCAACCCACCCAACCCCTCTGTTTCATAGATGATATTTTTAAGATATGGACTTACTCTGAAACCAACATTGAAACCATCTCAGGTGAGATAGGTCTTGATGTTGAAATTGGATTAGAAGATGATGTCTTTCAAACAGATAATCACATCACACCAACATGCTAATAACAATACTTTCATTATATTAGTTGTCACCTGAATTACACCAAACGCTCTCTACCATAGGGTAGTACCTCCCTACACGAATGGGTGGGCGGGTGGGTCAATAACTCCTCTGTATGTGTGGGTGGGTGGGTCAAGACCACTGTACACGTTTGGGTGGGTGGTTGGGTCAATACCTACTCCGTACGCATATGGGTGGGTCAATACCACCGTACACGTATGGGTGAGCGGGTGGGTTAATACCTCCTCCGTACTTGTATGGGTGGATGGGTAGGTCAACAACACCGTGTGTCAAAGTATGGAAGGGTGGTCAATACCACTGTAGATGTATGGGTGGGCGGATAGGTCAAAACCAACAAACGTGTATGAGTGGGCAGGTGGGTCAATACCACTTACGTGTATAGGTGGGTGGGAAGGTCAATACCACCATACATGTATGGGGGTGGGCGGGTCATTACCACCTTAAAGTTAATGGGTAGGCTAGTAGGTCAATACAACCGTACGCATATGGGTGGACGGGTGGTTGAATGAGATTTATATAGCTGTAGAGCCTGCCACCCAAGCCAAATAAATGTTTTTCAATATGAGAAACCTAGATAAATAAACAATCAACTTATCAGTGCCTCCAAATGATAGGTTACTTTAGCAATCTTATAAAAAACAAAATCTGTTCAGCCTAGTTCAAACTAAAACTATCATCAAGCCACAAAATATCCCAAAAAAACCATGTAACAGAAAGTCTTGCAAAACCTATCCTATTCCTCTCCAGCCACATCACTTACCAGCTCCACTACCTCCTCGAAAACTGCAAAATACCTTGAAACCACAACAGACTGCAAATGTAGTTTCCCGACTGCACTGCCAAAACTGCTTTTCTCAATGTATTGGTTTCACCAGTTAAACCATACATAAACGCATTAATGGTCATAGTCATGATTTCATAGTTCAAAATCCTGAAAACCTTATTCTGACCAAACCCTACTCTGTAACCAAACTTTTTATTAATGTTACACCAGAAAAGTAGTTAAATCCTTTCCATTCCATGCTTACAAAGTTCTTTAAGTTGCATTTCAAATACTTAGAATCTATCAAAGGCATTCTTAACAAATTACGGAATATATCAAGGTAAGTATGAGTAAATGATTGTATGCTCCAGAAATTACGTCTTTATGATATTTCATGTATGATTAATCAGATCTTGAATTAGAGTGTTATAATGAATGTAACATTATAATTCAAGATCTGATATATTTTTACTTGAAATTAATCATGTTATCTCATCACTATTAAAATATAAATGTTAAATTGAAAAATGTATGTCAATAATATATGAGTAATATTTGGCCAAGAATGGATCCTTGAGGTGTACCAGATTTTATTTTAAGTTCATTTTAAAAGTTTTATTTTAACTACTGTACACCTATGGGTGGGTGCTGGTGCAATATTAATTTTTATGGATGCGTGAATTCCATATGGATAGTTGTAAAAAGCCCAAGCACAGTGGTGTGTTTGAATGCTGAGCAATGAAATGAAATGAGGTACGGTGTGGTGAGATGAAAATGTGAGCTTTATTCATGTATTGTACACAAATACAATACAAATACAAGTATTCATACATCCATCTTTCCTTTTATGTCGAATATATTGCCAGATTTATATCTTTTGGGAGGTAAGATGTAAACCTGTTTAAAGTTAATCCTCTAACCATGGTTTTCTTGGCTCAGTTTAACCCTTTCAGTGCCGCGACATTTTTGGATGGATGTTTCAAAAGTGCCAGTCATTTTGCATATGGTGTATCCAAAAGTGCCAGAGCATTTTTACTTAATTTGCAAGGGTTTCGGAGAAATGCTCTAGCTCGCTTAGTTTTTAAGATAAAATAATAATTTATATACCAATGTAATGGAAAATAACTAAGGAATAACATGCATTATAGATAAATAAATAAAAGTGCATGCAAAAAATTTCAAAAAATAAAAACACTTACCAAAAAAATTTTTCAAAAATTTTTCACTTTGGTGGAATTTTTCCCATATTAAAAAAATAGTTGAGAATTAATGTTTTATATTGTTTAATTCACAATTTAATTCTCTATTTGTAGGTAAAAATTCAGAGTTATTACTTCACTTACAACAAAATTATTGAATATTTACAAAAACTATACACTTCGACGTTTTTGGTACATTTTCTGTAATCAGTTTTTTCACTTGTATAGAAATCATCAAACACAATAAAGTCATAAAAAACACTAAATATATATTGAAAATTATAAACACTAAATAATATTTACAGTTATATTGCACAAAATGGATATCAGGATTCAATATTTGTGTTTCGGAATGCATTTTGGGTGTAGGCCCTTTTTGCATTTTATGCACATAAAAGTAGATTTTTTGCGTTTGCCACCAGATTTAGTACTTTCCTTACTACAAATGCAACAGTTTTTCTCCCTTTTATCTGGTATTTTTTCAATAATATTATAGGCTACACCAGCAGTAGGGCTAACACGAGCATCTGCATCCCCACCACCACCTCTTGGCGTCCTAACTGTTGTTATGTTGGTAAGGTCAGTGACATTTGGCCTGTTCTCTTGGAGTGTTAACCAATCTTTAGAAAGTTCATCAATAACAGCTATTGTGTATTCTAGTCTTGACAATGGTTTTTGTGTATTTAATTTATACAGAAGATATGAGTTCAATACCATGCGACCAAAAATGTGAAAACGTGCACAGGGGTCGTAACCTGGTTGTCTGGATCGGGGTATGTTTGACATGTCGACCATATGAAAAAACTTCAGAATTGCCTGAAATCGGTTTCTGCTAAACATTCTAGCAAACCAAGGACTGAACTGGCTAGAAATCTTAGTCCAATACATATAAATGGTTGGTTTTGGGTTAAGTCCCATATTTACCATGACAAGAATGAATGCCAACATTTCTTGGCGGGTTACTGGTTTCCATTGCTTGGTCCTGCTTTTATCTAGTAGGGTATATATGTTATTAGCTATGAATTGTTCAGCATACATATTAGTGTATTTCACAAATATATCTAACAAAGCAGTTGTGAAGAAAAGCTTGAAATATTCAGCAGGGCTAGAGTTTGGAGGTGGACAATGTTTTACTCCAGGGAGCTCGCTGAAAGCAAAATTGTGATTGTGGCCTACGTCATTACCCTCCTCAACATTTACCCATCCTGTCCCATCCTCAGAGTCATTGCCAGAACTATTTCCATCATCTGAATTTGCCATACTAGGACGTCTAGGCCTACCGCGTATTTGGATTGGCCTAGCATCGTCGTCTGACGAATCAGAATTACTAACATGATGTTGAGTGTTAGCTAAGCCTGAATTATTACTAGGTCCAGGCCTACCTATATCATTCTCAGGGTTGTAGTCTGGATCCGAATCGGTGTCGTCTCCAAATGGTTCACTGCTAGCACTATCACTATTGTCATTTATTGACACGTCAGTATCACTGTCAGTATCGTTCACAATTCTCTGTAAAGTTCTGTCACTCAATGGTGACCTTGATCGATTCATAATAATAAAATAATTAAATATATTACTTCTAAAGCACTACTTATAAACATAAAACACTTGCACATAACCACAACTCAATATACAATCCAAACAAGATAAATAAACAGCTGAGTGGGTCAACATTTGGCGGGAATGCAGTCGGCCAGCTGACGGTGGGAGACTTCGCGCCAGCTCACAGACTGTGGAAGTAAAACTGTTATAATAAAAGTTTATATTCGTTTTACTGACGTAAACTATTTTTTTTATAAAAGAACAGTTTATTATGAGTAGACTCATATGAAATATACGCAAAAATATGCATTTTCAAATTAATTACAAATAATTCAATTTATTTGTAAACGTCCGGCTTAACCGGACGTTTACACTTCTGTAACACCTATCAACGTCCGGTTTAAGAGGATGTCGGCACTGAAAGGGTTAAATATAAGCAACCCAGAAATTATTGTTCACTGTAAGCTGGTGTACTTTTTTTCATGGTACTTCTTTATGTTAATTAATTCTGTAAAATAATTTTCCTCCATCCAGGCTGAAGAACTTCATGCATTTGCATCTCTCTAGGTTGACTGAATTTGACTTTCAGTCATACATCAGACTGGCACACCCTATCATATTCTTTAGCAAAAACCAATAAGATATTAGAAGTAAGAATATCGACACTTTAATGTTGGTGTATGGGTGAAACGCTTAGAACCTATGTACATTTTATAAATAATCCTTTGAAGTGTTTGACACCTGAAACTTTTGACAGTAGATGAATTTAGATTATCTTAGAATTTTTAAATAATTAAGATATATTTAGTACTGATTTTCTAAATTATATACTGTTTGGGATTTTTGATAGTTGAGTTTGCGTGACAACCCACTAATCTGCAGCTTTGTAAATGATATGACATACAACCCCCCTACCTTGCTGGAGGTGGCAGCTCGTTCCATCAAGATACACAGAATATCCTATGAGGCACGGGACTTACCATACAGCTTGCGGGAATACCTTAACAGTGCCCACCACTGTGTCAACCCAAAGTGTCAAGGTTTGTCATTGTTAATCCTAATTGTTTCTGTATATAGAGTGATGACAGAGTTCATTTTGTTTTATCAAGGTTTTTTCCTTTATTAGCTCGTATTGATAGATACATAAGTTCATCTCGTATTGACATTTAGAATTACAGAAATGTTATTTTGTTATAACTCAATTGTCACTCTTTTCTCTGGTACCACCATTTTTGTCAAGCTTTTTCTTTAACTTGCTAAAGTTGTATAAAATTACGTAATAATAAATGTAATACTGTTAAAGATAATCCAACCCCTGGCTGTTGAATATTCCTGAACTTTTTTTTCTTGAAGTATAACCTATCAAAGAACAAAACCAATTGCATAACTATATATGTTCCACTTTGAGTCATCTACTTGGGAATTCGGGTTGGAAGGTTCGAGTGTATATTTTGGGAGCCCTTTGGCCAATTTAAAACAAAGACAAAGTCATCCTTTGGCACTTTTAATATAAAATACAGTATTGAGACAACCGAGAAATCTTTTGAGCGAAGAAAAACATTAGAGTATTCCAATTTTAGCACTAAACGTAATTTCATTTTAAACGTAAAATAAGATAATTGGAGTTATATTTGCAATTTCAAAGAGCATACTCAATTCAGTTTTAGGTGTTTCGAAACCTATTAACAATAATTTGTGAATAAAACGTATTTGTTAGTTTTTAATATGTGTGTCTGTTTGCAAGTGTGTGTAGTTATTTTTTATGAATTCCTTGAAAAACGGTACCAGTTTTGTTGGTTAACTAATAAATTTATACAAAAGCTTATTTGCTAATTGTTTGCTGTCATTAATCTCTCTGAAGTATAAATAGCCATGAACGTAATGGATTCAAGCAGATTGTTTATTTATTTTGAACATCACATTACATCTATACTCATTTCCCATTGAGAATACAGTACGGACGGTTCTTATGGACAAACACAGTGCTACTAGCTGGTGCAAAAATATAGAATCCTCATGGTTTTGCTCAAGTATTATATTACAGTATTTTTGTTAAAGAAAACATATGTCTAAAATGTCTCATACAATTTAATTAGGTATTAAATAATGTAGAAATCAATCATCGTTAGTTAGACATTTTTTTGAAGAACAAACAAATTATTAACCATAAAAGTCTGTAGATATTTTCATATATGTTTATTCATTTATAAGAAAGATGTTACTGATAAAAAGCGAAGTATAGTAAAATAGAAAATAAATTATCAAGTATAATGCTGTAAATTAATGTCTACTTGAATGAATCAAGTTTTAATTAGCCTATTCCAAGACAAAAAATGAACGTTTATTTATTGGTACAACCCATGTTTTGTACCTAAATTAACGAGTGTTGAAATTATTAATTGATTTAATACAATTACGTTTGTATATAATAATTTATGTTAGGTTATTAAACATATTTTATAACAATATTCAAGAAATGTATGAATTAGTTTTAGTACAAATAAGCTTTCAAACAAATAAAACCCAGCTCAGTGTGTTTCCTATATTATCCTTAACCCATCAATACCTCAACTGAGGATAAGGCGGGTGAGTGACTTTTTTGGGCCTTTCGCTCCTTTCATCTTATCTTTTGATGCAAAGCAATAAACAAACATCCCCCAAGAAGGAAGTACAAGTGTACATTCAGTGTTAGAAGGAGGTTTGTGGTTATTGCTTGTGTTTTTCTGAGTGTCTTGAAAAAGTGATAGAGTGAATTCAGTAATTATAATTTTAGTGTGTTCTCTAACAATGGAAAAGAAAGCCAACGGAAAAATAATTAAAAGTGGTGAGAGGAAAACAGTGTTAAATGTATATAAGTATTTTGAAAAGTGTTACTCAGATAAAAATATCACTTTTTATGTAAAAAAAAAACAGTGAGGCTACGTTAATTAGTGAAAGAAATAAGATTGAAGAATTATAAATTAAGAAAGAAAGGAGATTGTGGACAGATTGTCACGCCAACAAAAATACTTAAAAAAAATAAAATATGAAAAAAATTGCAGTTAAATTTTTATCTTAATTTTGACTATGTTTTTATCAAAATTAAAAAAAAAAACTGCCTCCAAAAAATAAAATAGGGAAAAAATTGCAGTTAAATTTTTATTTTAATTTTGACTATGATTTTATCAAAATTAAAAAAAAAAAAAAACTGCCTCCCGAAGAGATATGATGATATCACTTAACTGATTTCTAATTCCATGTATGCCAAAATAAACAAAAAAATAGTATTTATAAATATATTCAAAGAGAGTTAATAAACAGCAATAAGTTAAGATCAACAACTTACTAAACTTTTGGAACGGGTGGGTTACTAAAAAATAAAGGTGATACTATAAAAAACCTACTGTATTGTAAATGATTTGATTTCCTGTTAAAATACTGAAAAAAATAACTGGCTTTATGCCTGTAATTTGCATTTCCTAATATTATAAATTCAACTTTAAGCAACATATTTTTAGCATAGTAGGTTTTTATAAAAATAAATAATATTTCTCCTGGGTTCATATTTTAGCACCAATGGAATCGTGGATGGTTCAGAGTGAGGCCAACTCACCAACACGATTAAAACTGCTTGCGCCGCACAGTCATGTTTCTTTGTCCCTTATTACCGACTAAACTACATATACTGGTGAAAAAAGTTTCAAATAAAGTACCAGTTTTTATCTACAACTTTCCCGCTGACAAAACTTACCTGACCAAAAAAATAAAAAACTTCCTCACAGGTCGACTTATCCATGTCTTTTCTCAAATATATATTATATTATTACAAATTAGTTTTATTATATAATGAATTCATACTAATACAGTAAGCATCCACAACTTCTGTATAAAGTTTACACAACATTTCAAAATGTTCAATCAATATTTATTCACTTAAAATGCAGTGTAATTGAATTGTGGCCTCTCAAAACTGAATCTTCAAGGACTAAACAATTTTAAAGCATATGGTAATTTTTTAGTTATTAAATTATTATTTTTTATTTTTACCTTTAATAACAAGTTTCTTGATTAGCATGTTACGTGTTGGTATATATCACCAACACGAGTCGGTCCGAAGATGTCCACATAGATGGACGAAATCGATCACCATATAAATATTTGACTCAACATCTAGTCATTATAGTGTTGTGAGACGTACATGTTAATTTATATACTTTAATAACAGGCAATAAATACTTTCCCAACCACTTACATGCGAAAATTTGATTTTATGTTTACTTTTTATCAGCAAGCTAATGCTTTTATACAGTGCTGTACCTCAAAAACTCCCATTCTTAATATGAAATAGAGTATACATAGAGAATTTCCTTTGGACAGGTGAATGGTCAATTCTTAAGACTATAATACAATTTATATTACAAGTTATGTAATGTAAAAATAATAATCTGTGTGTGCTATAGAACATTAAACATAGGTTATATAAGCTTTGAAGATTTGACGTGTTGTTTTTATCAATTACAGTTTTGAGTAAACATGTCATTGATGTAGCTCTCAACAAGATACACTGAAGGTCATTGTGATAAGGGTCCTCAACAACTTAATGCATATTTATAGCAATTAGAGAATACTCATGTGGATGGATAGACATATTAATGAAACAAGTTGGTGTTAACATTGGTTAATCCATGCATGTTCTCATCTAACAAGTAGTTTATTTATTAGTTACATAAATTTTCAATTAGTTTAGCTTAAATAATTAGCTTGATAAAATGCTTGTTTTGTTCATACTATGATGTGCACTCTATCATCCTTGTAACTTATTTAACTAAGGGGACTATTTCCTTCCACAATAAACACCAAAAACATGAGTGTCTATTTCAACAATTCGGGTTGTCGTAATGATCATATCATAACATTTGGAGTGTTATTTGATAGTTGACCTGTTCTAGTAGACCACCAATTGACTTTTGTAACAAATTAATTTTTTTAATTTTTTTACAGTGTCATTGACCCACCCACACAAACTCTAAGTGTGATTCTTGATGATTTTGAACTAAAAAACTCATAATATTTACCTATGGTTCACTAGATTGAACCTGTAATAATCATTAAGTGTTCACTATAACTCATTATTTATACTAAACACCAACTGTATAGTTGAAATAAAACAGTATGTTTTAGCCCGCTGATTGTAAGTTTGTATTTATACTATAGGGCTTTCAACTTTTCAGCGGTGACTTGGCAGTTTGGGAAACGGTCACCTTAAGAGGCTGTCGGCCATGTTGGTTTTAATCCCATAAGAACAATGTTATTTGTGAATCCATATTCATTATTTATTGATCAAAAGTTGTGTATGAGGTGTTATTTTAAACGTTACCATATTGTGCATAGGATTTGCTTTTGGTATTTTTAATACATACACCTAGTTTTGAAAAATAAGTGAAAATAAAAACTTCAAATAAACATTTTTAAATATTTTTTTCTATATAACTAATTAGGAATTGGCAAAGCAGTTCCAACGTGCAAATTTATTCTTGATAAAATGCAATTTGTTTGGAAAATAGTGTTTAAAAATAACTGTTTATGATAGATAATAATATTTTGAGATTTCCAATACTTCAAGTGTTTAAAAACAAACACAATGATCATTGGAGATAGATATATATATAACTTTCAAACAACAAATAACTGTTTAGTTTGGATATGCGTGGTCGTATGTCTGGCTTGAAAATAACATGTTCTTATGGGATTAAAACCAACATGGCTGACAGCCTCTGCAGACTCATTAGGTTTATAACTGCACGTGGTTAAAATTGGAACATGGCAGGCTCGACTGTAATTTACTTTTGCAACATTTCATATACATTTACTGTTCATAGTTTTGTCGAGTTTATATTTGTTAGTAAATGCAATTGATCAATAAAAAATTGAGATTAGATAAAAAAATTTTAAAATTAATAAATGCTTATACATTTATACATATTGTCACATCAATAAGTTAACGGGTCTTGTCATGTTTGTTTAACAATTTAATCGGAATTGTCTTTTGTTCTCAAAATGATTATGATATGAATTAAGAAGCTTACAATGAAGTCATGTGAGCAATGGCTTTGTCATTGAAAAATGATTTATTTGACTGAAGCTGGTTTGTCAGTGATTTGAAGTAAATTTATGCAGACTTAAAGCTTGATAAGCTTGTTTAAAAAAAGTTATCGAATGTACTAAGAGTCATAGGTCAGTGATTAGCTTTTAACGAAAGTGACTTTCTTATCATTATCAAAACTAATTTAGTTCAACTCTCATATCTGTTGTTTTTAAGGTTATCCAATAATTATTTAAGGTTGCAATAATTGTTTACTAAAACTACTACACTTTACTGGTTTATTAATATTTTTTTAATTCTCCTTCTACTTGAGTAGAATTTTAATTCTCAGAATTGATGTTGGTAAACAACTAGTTGAATTTCACACTTCAACCGTAGATTCTCACAAACTCCATCTTCTATAAAGGGGTTCTCGCCCATTTTAGCAAAAGGTTTAGGAAATACTTTCTTAACATTTTTTCATACGACTGGCTACATAAATACAGACTGAAGTGACAAAACCTACCTACTTGCTCTTGTGAAAGGCAATTTAGTAACTACTGAAACAGAAAACCTGTTTGTATGTTCATCTCTAAGGGCATTTTGTCCCTAAATTACAAAACACTAAAATGTAGCCTTTTCAGACTCCCCTCTCCTCATTGAACCATTGTTTAGTTTAAAATATTTGTTAGATTATTTTATGCAATTGGTTTATCAAATTATATTTAAATTAT
This sequence comes from Stictocephala bisonia, assembly GCA_035578905.1. Taxonomy (NCBI): domain Eukaryota; kingdom Metazoa; phylum Arthropoda; class Insecta; order Hemiptera; family Membracidae; genus Stictocephala; species Stictocephala bisonia. Next base: position 261,109 of record JAQJVL010000931.1, on the reverse strand, counting down.
AAAATTCAATTAAAAGTTTTGTAGATTATTATTTATTTTTGTTATTTCATACTCCCATCTCAGGGCGTTGACAGGTAAATCTGTTAAAGCTTTGTTGTTGAAGGTTAAATTAAATCAAACTCTGTTACAGTGCAGACATTACTTTAATTGATGAAATCGTATTCTAACTTACTTAATTAAGTTATCTATTGATATTTCTATACTAACTAAACTTAAATATATACTAATTTATATACTGTTGAGATAATAATCAATATCCCTTATTTCATCCCTTGTGTCATATTATCCGGGATGAAGATCCTCATATAAGCGTGTTTGTCACCTACAATTCTTGTAACTGTCTGTTTGTGATGAATGTTATTTAATATTCTGAGTTTATACATAGTTACAGCACCAGGCCTACTGGGTTATATCGGGCCGGTTCTCACAACACAAAATGCAGAGCGAATTTGAATCAGTCTAGGCTGACTACTCAACTGGCATGACAGCGAACAATTTTGAATATGACCAAGTGATAATATACCGATGTGTTAATTAGTACTTGAAACAACCAGGGTGGTCAGTCTTCATGCACACTCGACAAAGGAGGTGGTTGACGGCCGGTGGTCACTCAAAACTGACCCATAAAACACCATTCAGAACAAACTTGAACTGTTGTTTAGAGTTTAGACTGATAACTAAACTGTACTAACAGTGATTAATTTCAATGTAATGTACGGAAACTTGGCGATAATAAATTAATATCCAAACAAGCATGATGGTGAGTCTCCACTGCACGCAGTAGGATTGTTGTCAGTCGGCTTTGTATTCACAGACTGCCTGAATGTACGAGTCCCTCAAAATGGACTTGCTCTAGTGTAGGAAATGTTTCATTGGCCACTTTGTGTACTTTTGACCTGTTCGTTTTGTTTTCATAATTTAAATTTTCAAATTCTTAATTTATTCTAGAGTTAATTTAGTTTTAACCCCTTGCCGTGGTTTGACGTTATATTGACGCGCCGTCCAATGACCTCTGTATGTGGTTTGACGTTAATATAACGCACACGGTTATCCCGACGAGTGTTGCTACCTAGCGACTCAATAATGAACTCTTACGAATTGGGAACTCCTGCAGTACGTTTATGACATTACAATGATCGTATTCCTAACGTTGGATTGTGGAACAATATTGATTTTTACTGTAAGGAGACGATATTCAACAGGTCATTCACAGCTGTCTGCAGTAATGGCGGCCGGTGTAAACAAAGTGTGTTGTTGTTTATTATTATTAAATTAAATTTATTTATTTTGGTAACACTGTTACACAGTGCAACAGACTTGTAACGATAATACTAAACATTAACCCCCTCTCCAATTTATTTACTTTCACTTTGCTGCATTTTTTATGATAAAGTCATTGTTTTTTTGCTGGAAGGGGGAGAATATATTACTAATTTTAAAATCTTTTAAAATAATCTTGTACTTTTAGGAAAAGCGGTCAAATTTTAGGAATGAATCTAAGAAAATTCTTGAGGATTAATAGTTAAGTAATGCTGCTTAGAACCATCTACTCTCCCCTGTGACAGTGCATAACGCTGCCGAAAACCACCCATTCAGGCGTTACATAATTTAGAGACAGCCCCCTAACCTGTACTTCTTTATTACTGTTGCCCAATCATTCCAACTCTCTTTCTATATCTTCTTCTGTATCTTCCCATATAATTATATCATTAGCATACAATCTTCTCTGTTCCTTGCACATCATATTTCTGAACTATCATTTTAATGATAATATTATTATCTTAACTATAATTTTGAGGGCAAACAAATTTTAATTTTTTCTGTGAACAATGCCTTTTATTATTTACATTTTAAATAATTTAGAATTCAACATTTAGTATTTAACTTTTATAATTCATTGGTTTTTTTTTTTTTTTTAATTAGGAGTATTCTTTGACAATCGAGTGGAACATATCAAGTTTGTGGACTTTTGCGGTAAATACAGGGTGCCACTGATGCAATACTTGTGCTCCAGCAAATGTATGATCAACAATCCAGCCATAGAACATCGTGGACATGCAGATATCATGAAGAAGGTGTTGTTGGGTTGATAGTTACATTCTGATTCTACCTTACCTTATTGGGGCGTTTCTTAACAATGCAGCTCCTTCAGATTTATAATAAGTACAATAATAAAAGTAATCAGTTACACTGAGTACATAATTAACCTGTGATAGAAGTAGAAGTACATCATTAAGACAATCCATCATATAAATAATCAACTTCTTAATTGATGATAAAATAAATTTTATAATAAGCAAGAAGGTGATAAACAAGAATTTTTGAAAAACACTATGCTACGCATAATACCAAAGAGTAATATTATTTAAAAGCAGAACATCAATATTATTTTATTTCATTTAATTCAATACATATTTTAAATTTTTTGTTTATAATAGTTTGTAACAAAATTAAACTGCTTTTCATGCATGGTTTAGAAATAATTTTCAGTAACCTTTTCAATACAATAATCACAGGGGCTTTTCAAATATATGTGTATTTTGCATTAATTCGTTTATCTTACAGACATTATAAACAAAATTCATGAGTCTTTAATAAAGGATAAAACTAATTGTCTAATATAAGTTACGGTATATTTTTAGTTGAGTTTTCTCTTATTATGACTAATATGTGATTAAGTTGTTGTATTACTTTTATAAGTTTTAAACATGTTTAAAGTTAAAAGAACATACTATTCAACATTCCATAAGTTTTAAAAATAGGTTTAAGTGAATTTATTTCTGCTCACTTTAAATTAGAATTTATTATTTTTCTTCTTTGTGACATACTCAAGGGTTATAGACATCTAAGATATTTTAATTTTATAATTATATTCAAACGTTTACTGTAATAGTTTCATTATACACTTTTTACTGTGTTTGTTGATATAGAAATATAATGTGCCTTATTATATGTGCCATAGCTAACATTATTAAAATATATTAATATTTCAATGCTTCTTTTTTTTTAGTTCCTGAGATTTAGTAAACACAACATGATAAGTTTCATATATACCGAGGGCTATCCAGAAAGTAACGGACGTTTTGAAATAAAAAATTAACCAACTGAAATAGGAACATTTTATTATATACATTTAAAAGCTACACTTTTAGGCTATTTTTCAACGTAATCTCCATTCAAATTGAGACATTTATCATAACGAGACACAAGTTTTTCGATTCCAGCTTTGTAGAAATCTGCCGTCTGAGATCTTAACCACTGATTAACGCCAGCGTGAAGTTCAGCGTCACTATCAAAGCGCTGCGTTGTGAGCCAGGTCTTAATCGCTGGAAAGAGGTGGTAGTCGCTTGGTGCCAGATCTGGGCTATAAGGCGAATGATCAAACACTTCCCAATCAAAATCATCTAAGACTTGTCATGCACGATTGGCTGTATGAGGACGTGCATTGTCGTGGAAAAACAAAATCTTAGAGCTCAATTTTCCCCTACGCTTGTTTTCGCTCGCCGTAGCTTCTGCAATGTTTCACAATACCTCTCTGCGTTGATTGTTGATCCTCGTTCAAGGAAATCAACCAGAATCACACTCTTAGCATCTCAAAAACCAGTTGCCATAATATTTCTCGCTGACAGAGTTTAGAGACATTTTCTTGGTTTTTTTGGAGAATGGGTGTGCCCCCATTCCACACTCTGCATTTTTGTTTCACAATTGACATGCTTCACCCATGTTTCATCACCAGTAATGATACGATCGAGAAGTTCATTACCATGTTTGTCGTATTCATCAAGGAAAGTTAACGATGCAGCAAGTCTTTGTTTTTTGTGATCTTCCGTAAGGATTTTTAGAACCCACCTGGCACAAAATTTGTCGTATCCAAGCTTCCCTACAACAATTTCATGAAGTAAACTGCGTGAAATTTGTGGGAAATGTTTCAAGAGCTCAGTCATTGTGAAGCAGTGAATTTCACGAACTTGTCATTGATTTTCAACATCAAATCTTCAGTCACAAGGCTAGGCCGACCGCTACGACTATCATCATGAACATTGGTGCGGCCATTTTTAAAGTCAATACACCACTGCCTTACTCTGCTTTCACTCATTATTCCATTTCCATAAACTTCACACAGTTGGCGATAGATTTCAATTCGTTTATGGTTTTTTGCCAACAAAAACCATCACAAGTGGCGGGATTTTGAATTGCAGCACACATTTTAATCATTGAAAATGAGACAAGCAAAAGAGGTACAGACTGCGTGCGACTACAGCTCAATGCGTACTGAACGCCAGTGTTTTGACACCAAGATGGCGGCTGTAGCCCCGCCCACTGCCGCACAATTCAAAAACGTCTGTTACTTTCTGGATAGCCCTCGTATTTATTAAAAGTAAGATAAGCAAAAATATTCACAGAACAAATGTTTACGTTTTAGAAAAACACATATTAATACATCTATTGAGAATAATTGGGCTGGACAGAAAGTTACCTGTGCCTTAAATTTAGCGCATATAGTGGTTTCAGCAGTGAAGGGGAATTGTTCTACCTATGATGCTGTACATTACGGGCGTTACTGATTTATGCCTTCAAGTATTCAACTTTCACAAGTTCTTTTTTCGTTGAAAAAATTAATTTGAATGAAATGTACAAGTTTGTTTAATTGCTTCTTATTTTCATTCATTATGTTATTGTTACTTTTAATGGTTATTTGAAAACTAAATAATGATTTAATTTAATCATTCTAAGATTGGTTCGTTAGTATTAATCAAACCAACCAATAGTCACTGCTGCTAATGAAATAGTGGGTGGTGCTTGCTACTGCGCTGCCATCATGCGTCTACCGTCTTCCAAGTTGCCATGACAATTTTTAAATGGATGACAGTGGAGGAAGAGTAGTTCTCTATCTCACTTCTACCACTCAGAACATCTCTTGCACCAGTGTTTTCATTAGGTCACTTTTTAAGCAGCTTATCTAGAGTTATATTATTTGTAACTGTGTTCCTTGTTCTTGGCTTTTTTGTATTTATATCACTATCATAAGTGATATTGATGTTATTTGCACTTGCAAATCAGGCAAAAGCCTTGTAACTGCTGAGCATAAGTTAACTTCGCCCAATGTGCTGAACAGACACATTTGAGCCTAAGGAGTTGTGTACTTTCATCCATGGGCGGCTCATCCTTTAAGGGCCAGGTGGGCTCCGCCCCACCCAAATTTATTTTATAAAATAATGGAAAATTGATTAGGATCTCTAAGGTAGATTATTTAATATAAGTGCCATTTTATAGTTTAAAACTAAAATAAAATATGGAAGAGACTAGGGTTAAAGGACTAGATGATTTTGCTTTTTCCCGTATAGTTGGTAAAAAGATCAGTCTTGGTTGGCTGTTCGAAGGTTTTGTTTTTATTATCTTTTATTTGGCGATGAAAGTTATAATGTTGGACTAAGATGGTATATATCTTCATGATTTAAGTGAGAAAGTAAAAACAAAACAAAAATTTGACAGCGGTATAAATATCTATATAAAAACATAACTATATAAAAACATCATGGAACTTTTTAGATTTTTAATAATTGGTAGTCTTGATGAACATCCAATACTAATCAAAATGATCTATTAGACTTTTAACACAACTACATGGAAGATTTAAAAGAAAGTAAATAATCCTTACTTTTTCTTTATAAATTGATAAAACAACAAACATATTCTATATGAAATTATTCATTATTAACCCTTTCCTCTTTCTCCTGGCTTTACATAATGTCCTCTCAGGTCGGTAAGCCACTTTCGTGGCCCCCGCCATTCTTTATTGCCAAGTCGGATTTAAATACTGGTTGCCTGTCCCTCAGGTCTCAGCGCCACTATAGTGGTCCGGGATGATTTTCATTGTAGCTCATCAGGCCACTTACATGGCTCATTGTCATACTTCACTATTTTCTACTTAGTTTATTCATTGTTGTGCTGAGCGTTCTGGGAGGTGATGCTATAGTTTGGGAGATATCTGAACTACTAGTAAACAACGCCATTTTATAATGATTGACCATTCATGTTGCCAGACAACCTATTCAGTACACACAATCCACCTGTCATCGTGCACTCTTACAAATATTTAAAATGTTTAATTGTTTTACAGAGTATTATTATGTTTAAGTGATGTATGTAGATAGTGTGCCGTTTGCACATTACAATCGTCTCCCTCGTACAGCTCAGACTTCCTCTGTGTTTAGTTTACTTCCTGTGTCTTTATGTTCATTTTCTGTGTTCCGTGATTTTGTTTTCTGTGTTTCTTGGCGTCGATGGCAAGCTCGCCAATCAAGCTTTGCTGCCGACACAACATGTTTTGTGGCTAGAAACTTGAGCCCTGGCTGCGGGGTTTGAGTGTTTTGAACAGGCACCTGCATGGCTTCTGACTGCAGTTTCCTGGAGGATCCTACGGGCTGGGCCAAGCCTTCTTCTCTGCGACCCAGAGGGGCATACACCTTTTCCCCCTTTCCACGCTGTTTATCCATCGGCCTCCAGGATGAAGACATCGGTATGCAGATGACCCAAACCCAGTTTATTTTTCGGTCATTCTGGCCTCCAATATGGCCTTGTTAGAAGAATGCCAACCAGTAAAGTATCTTCAGTAGAACTTTGTTTTTCCTGTGAAGACTTGTTATGTGGTTTCAGTGAACAGTGAAATTTTAAAGCTAGATATATATTTAGATGTTATTTAGTTTATATTTGTTTTGGGGGGGGGGGGGCTTTATTAGTAATTTTCTTGGAAAGAATGGGGTTCTCAGGTAATCCTTCACTTTGTTGTTCCCATTAGGAGTCGCCCTGTTTAGCCATCTGGACTTCGGCTTAATTATTAATTTAATTCTTTTCTTAAATTTGTTTTTAACTTTTCCAAATTGGCCAAAACTTCCAAATTTTTTTGTTGCTCGAGGCCCCATAAGTTCAACTGCCAATTTAAATGTTTATCCTTTTGTTATCTGTAGTTGTTATGTATTTAATTTGTTTGTAGTTATTGTTTTATTGTTGTAGTTTATTCAGTCATATATTTTGTTATTTAATTATTCTTGTACAGTATGTGTTAATTGTTATTATTTATTTATTATATTTTTCAGAGATCTATTTATTATATTATTTATAAAATTAGTATATTAGAGAGATAGGACCTCTCTAATAGTATAGTAGTAGTAGTAGTATATTAAATAGTAGATTAGTATTGCTGATATACTATATTGCTGATAGTATATCAGCAAACTTACCTTAAAAGACAAGTTCACTAAAATCAGAGTAGTAGTCACAAACACAAAATACACAAAATCTCACAGTATACAAAAGAGAGATTGTGTGTATTTTGTGTTTGTGACTACTACTCTGATGTTAGTGAACTTGTCTTTTAAGGTAAGTTTGCTGATGTCCTATCTCTCTAATATAGGGCCTACTAATTCCTGGCCTAGTGCCCTTTAACCTAACCTAAAATTATTTATAAAATGTCATTAGGACTAATTCTTTTTGATACACATTTAGTTGAAACTTGATTTTCTATTGTTAATTTTTTGTTGTTGATAATTTTGTTGTATTTTTTATTGCCTAAAGGCCATCTAATATATTTATAAATTTCTGTAACTTTTGATAAATATCGTAACTTTTCATAAATGGTCATTAGCCAGTTGTACGTAAATGTTAACATTTCTTGTTCCCTGTCACTTAATAATTTTGAATTTAATGTTTTTTTAATTTTCATTTAATAAACAATATTTTTGCCATTCAACTTGTGTTTTTTTTGTTCTGTGTCGTCCTCCTGAGTCCACTCACCCTCGATGGGTCGAGCAATGTTTTGATAGTAGGAGGGTGAGTTGCAATAGTTAGTTTTTCAATAAAGTAGTGTAAAAATTACCGAGGACAGGGATAATAATTACGGACTATGCGGTATAGGTCCGGGCCTCGAGCCCGCCAAGCCGTGAAAGGCAGGGGGTGGGTGGAAGGCCTGATATGCCTGCAGTCTTGGAAACATTCACTACTGCCAGACTTTCCCATGCAAGGAGTCTTTCCCATGCTTGCTTCTAAAATAAGATGCGTTAATTTTTACCCACAGATTCACCTTCAGTACGTTTCCTGACTGTGTGCGATATATTTGCTTGTGGTTTAGAAGTGTTAAGAATGTTTACTTAAGTGTACGGTAAACAATTATTTAGTTGTTTATATGCTTGTTTTTATTTAAATACTGTAGTGTAATAAATTAGTTTGTGGTTTTTACTGTCCCTTAAAGTTTTTGGTTGTGTATAAAATAATAGTTGTCACATACATTTTGCTATAAAAATTTGCTTTAAATAAAAATGTAAAACACAAAATAATTATTTCTTTTAAACCAATTTAGACGAGAATTTAAATAAACATTAAATGTATTTTAATGGAACTTAACACTTTTTTATCACAGGAATATTTTTCTTAGTGACAGTAAGAAGTATATATTTCTTAGTTACTTTATTTTAATTAAAATTACTAACTGATTTATAATTTTCATGACATATTTTTTGTTGCTTTTGATACACGTTTTAATATTTCAACTTTCAAACTCCTAACATATTTAATATATTTTAATTTTAAATATTGGTCTAATTATAATAAATAGCAAAATAAAAATACCCCGTAAACGTGTAATCAATAACCTCTTAAATGCCTTGCTCAGTGTTGATGTTTTTATATGACTAGTAGGCCAACCAGAAGGCCGGACCATCAGCGTGCGTAAGACTTTTATCATAGAGATATGAAGGAGTATGATGGTGAATGAGTGTGGATAAATGAGTTTAGTCATTGTTTCTGTTCTTTAGAAAGAGCCATTTATTAATAACCCAATAGCCAGGGCAACTGAGAGACCTACAGTATGTTTTTGTTTTGCGTTTTGTCCAAGATAGTAAAATTGTTTAACTGTTTGTGTCTTTTGCGATGAGCATGATTGTTTAGCGCTTAAGGACTTTTTGAAGCTCTAAAATAAAGTATAGATAGTTTCATTATTTGAAACAAATGTATTGCTCTAACATATGTCAGAACGAATGTGATAGTGACAAAGGAGTCTTTAATGAAAGCAACATTTCCCTTTTGCAAAATATGTTTATTGATACGCCCACCAGTTCAAATTAGTTGTTAAGGATGCTTGTTCAATAAGTTGTAAATTTGTGAAAATATTTTGTTTGAAAATTAATAGCTCATCACATTTTTTCTTTATGACCTAAAGGCAGCGATTTATTACATTCAGTCTGTAATATTAAAAAAAAAATAGAAGGAGTGTGCGAGAACTTGAAATTTTTGAGTAGTTGTATTTACCAAAATATTAGTTTTAAATCTTAATTTAGGTTTAAGATTAAACAGTTTTAAAAGTTATGAATTAAAACTGTATGATTCCTTGTTTTATTTGATCCTTAATCATACTTTAAGTTTGATAAGCGTAGTTATGAATGAATTAAACAATACGCCTAGGGATGAGTAGTTGACGAACAACAGTCAAATGAACTAGTGAACTACTATCGGCCTAAAAATAATATGCACCCGAGTTTGAAGAAAATCTAATCACACCATTGTTTTCTTCTAATCACACCATTGTTTTCTTCATTATGAACTGTACATTATGAAATGCATTTTTTTAAATTTATTTTAAGTTTTAATTATTTTTATCCTAGTTGGAACAAAAAGTACTGGAATTTTAAGTAGTTTTCACTGTAAATCAAATTTACTTAATAACCCAATAATGAATCTTATTTATGTTTTATTTTAATACCTGGTTGATGAGAATGCTTTCTATAAGTTTTATAAATTTTAGAATTTTAACTTTTCGAAAAAAAATGTCTTATCTATTCCCTAAAACATTGTTTTCTTGGCTTATAGAGGTCGTAAAATTTATTATTTGTTTTTGTTATCTATGACATATGTAGTTACAATACATCACTTATATGTGTAAGTAAATACAGTGATTTTATATTGATTTAAATCAAAGTGATTGAGTTGATGATACTGGTCAAGTTCTAACTCTTTCACTGATTAATTGTTTGCACTAAGAATAGTATCATCTGGATATGAGACTGAATTGCAGTGATCTCTTAGATAGTCTTGAAGATCCCTGTTAAAAAGGATAAATATCACTGGACCTTGCGCTGGTCCTTGAGGTCTGCCTTTTTTTATTTCCATAGGCTTAGACCTTATAGACCAGGGTCGATAATTTTTAAAATGGTAAAAAGTGAAAAAAAAATTATAGTAGGATGATACCCATTGGAAAAGGTAGAGAATATAACAAAAACGAAAGGAAAAATAAATTACAGGCGATCTGAGGTCGGGAAGGGGAAGGGGGTGTTTTTAAGGATAAAAAACGGTTAATCTCGATTTCCGGTAAAACTGCAAGTCTTATGAAAAAAAGTTAAATGGCAAAGTTGTAGGTAATAAAAAGATCTAAAACTTTTGTATAGACACTTTTTTCACATAACCTCAAAATTTATGTGGAAAATTCGAATAACCAAGTTTTTAGTTTTTTATTTTTATCTTTTGCAAAAAAATTTATTTTTTCACGAAATTTGGTGAAAACTTACCTTTGTATGTCCCAAACACACAGAAATTTTTTGATCTAAAATATTAGTTTTTTTACCTTATTTTGACTTAATATCGAAAAAGCACCCTAATTTTCAATCGAAAATTCTCACATTAAAATATCTCCTTTTTAAAAAGTTGGTGTGTTTTTTGTTCGTTGAAATCTCTAATTTCTGATGGTATACAAAAAAATATACATTACTATGGTAAATGTTCTCAGAAAATGCAAATAATGAAAAAAACTCGAATCCGAAAATTTTGTTTTGAAACATTATGTATAATTTTGAGCTATTTATTAATATTTACACTTTAATTACTAGACAAACGTAAGATTTCATGTTATATTGATAAAAAAAATTGCTAATCGAAATATACTACTATAATGAACAACCAAATAAGTTAATAAAGTTAATATTTAATAAGACATATACAATATTTTGAGAAAGTTTTCGAATCTTCTTTAAATTATATGCCATTTTAAGATTACTTATATACCCGAGTGATCTTTGGAAAATGTTAGCCTGTCAAAAGTTATTTCATAGAGAAGAGGGGAAGGGGCTAGGAAGGTATGGGGTATAGAGACTATACACATACTACATACAGTGTACACTGTACAGTCTCCATAGTATGTGGCTTACTACCTTTTATTCGTAGCAGCTGTAAAAACCGTTGGCCAGTATTCGAGATACAGACAATGAATACAAACTCTATAGAGTTTGTATTCATTGATACAGAGCAGTGAATAACATCGTTCGTAAAAAAAAACGTGCTGGCTAAATTACTTGAAGAGAATTGTGACAAATTAACTTTATTAAACTTGAGGAATCTTCATAGCAAGGTAAATACTACCTATATTTTAATCTGTACCAATCAGCTCTAATATAAAAATAGTAATATTTTCTTTCATAAATAGTATGTTTAACCTAACATAACCTAAAAAATTAAAATCGAATGATGTTTTAGTAGAAGATTTTGTTTATTTTGCACAAATTTAGTTATACTCATGATAAAACTGTAAAGCCTTTATTAATTTGATTTTGTCTTTTCAGATTATCAGTATGGATGAATCTGTTTATATAATCTGCAATAAGGCAGATGATAAGCAAGTCTATGAAATTAAAAAATCAGCTTTGAATCGTTTAGTGGGGTCTAGCAAGAAAAGAATCGATAATAAATACAAAAAATTTGAGACTGACATCAGCTTTTATTCATCGAACTTGTCAAAGTCAATATAATGATGAGACTGCAATAGCTACATACTGTAGTTCAAGACATAGAAAATCAAATGAAGGAAAAGAAATAAATAAAGACGCTCTTAGATTTAATTTTCAATCTCATTGCTTTCTATGCGGTGGGTTTTTCGGTAATATTTATAAAAAAAAGAAATTCATCTGTTCAAAGTAACGATACAAGGGATAATACATTACAGTATATTCAAAAACAAAACACATTAAATGATTTCGATAAAAACATTTCAGCTCGTTTAAGAAATGTGCCTGATTTAGTCGAAGTAAAAGCGCATTATCACACTGCTTGTATGTCTGCTTTTTATAACAAAAGAACTGAAGGAAAGAGGGGTCGCTCAGCATGTGAAAACACTAAGAATTTTATTAATTATCTTATTAATTATATCATTGACAACGAAACAGAATGTCAATATTCTGTTAATGAATTAAAAGAGGGATTTTCAGGAGATCTCCCAGACTACACAACTATTAAGAACAAATTGAAAGAGCATTTTCAGAACGATATCGAGTGTCATTTAATTAAAAGAGACATGATAATTTTATACAAAAATGGTACTGCAAGCAAGAAACTCTTCAAAGACTGGTACGAAAAAAGATTAAAAAGTAAAGAAGACGAACGAACTAGAATTGTTCAAATGGCTGCTGAAATTGTTTTAGAAGATATACGTTCTAAAATATACGATATGAATTGCTACGAAATTCCAGATTTAAAAGAGGACAATCTTTTTAAGGATGTTCCTAAAACTTTGCAAGTTTTTTTTAATATTGTTTGTAAAAGTAATAAAGACAAAAGTACAAATAATGTTCGTAGGATGGATAAAACAGTGGCCACAATGTCTCATTGTATCATCAGATCTGTAAGGTCACGTTCTTTTTTATCTCCGATTTTACTTGGTTTGTCGTCGATGATTCACAAAAAATATGCCTCTAAAAGATTAATCGACTCATTATCTAATTTAGGTTTGTGTTCCTCATATAAAGAAACTTTGCGCTTCGAAGCATCAATTATCAAGGACCCTGCTAATCACACATTTTCTCCAGATTCATACGTTCAATTTATTTATGACAATGCGGATCATAATACATGCACGATTGATGGCAAGAATACTTTTCATGCAATGGGTTGAATAATGGTTGTCACTCCGGCGTCTAGTGTTACTTTAAAGAAAACCATCTGTAGATTAAAAAAGATTCCATCTTCTGAAGAGATAGGCGAAATTGGATTTGTGAAATTGAAACGTTTTGAAAACAAAAATTCCGATAATTGAAAATAGTTCAGATAGGAGATATTTTAGATGTTACGGACAACTATGAAATTTCTTCGGCAGATTTTACATGGTCTTATTCAAAATTTGCAAACAACAAATCCGATGGTTGGAATGGGTTCATGGAGAAGTTACATACTAATTTCACTTATCATACTTCAAAAATTGTTCCTGTACCGTTTATAACAAATCCACCTAGTGATTATGATACCATTTTTACATCGTTGGTAGAAGCGGCTAAGCAATGCCAAAAACAAGAGCAAAAGATTGTGTTTGTAACGTTTGATCAACCGCTATATCATAAAGCTCGTGAAATCTTAGCCAGCATTGATTTAGTTAATGATCCCTACAATTTGTCGTCAATCCAAGTAAGACTTGGGGGATTTCATTTATTGATGTCGTTCCTCGGAGCGATTGGATTCATCATGGATGGTAGTGGACTTAAGGAGGCTTTTGTGAAATATATGCAGAAAATTCGTCCGATAAAGCTCTTTCCGGGCACGCCAATGCACGAGCGATCAGAGGACATTTTCTAGTACAGCTCGCCTTGTCTGAATTAATTTTTTCATCGATGGAGTTCTCGGACACAAAAAGGCGCTAATGGATACATTTTTGCTGGATTTAGGAACAGAAAATTTTGAAGACAATTTGCATCACGAAGATTTTAAGATCATAACAGAAAAATTTATCAAAAGAGGTCCTACCGCAAAACTTTGGATGTTGCACTGGCAAATGATCTCATTGGTTAAAGATTTCATACGGGCTGAAAGTGCAGGTAATTAATTGGGAATTACATTTCAAATGCGTGGAAAGAATGCTTCCCTATTTTCATGCAAGTGGGCATTTTTTATACGCAAAATCTGCTCATCTTTATCTCCAAGATATGCGTAAGCTTAAAGACACAATAAATGATGATTATGAATATACATGATTCACCGAAGGGTTCTTTACAATTAGACGTACTCACAAATTTTGGTCGGATATGACGATTGAGCAAGTTTTGATGAGATCTATGAAAACTAAGGGTAGACTTACACATGGTCCAGGTTTGTCTGAAAGTGTTTTAATAAAATTCGTATTAACAATGATCATACTTGTCGAAGTTTGCAATGAAATGGAAGATTTTTGTAATGTTTCTTTTGCAACTACAGAGCAACACATTGATTCCAGAGAATATCGAATAAAAAGAGATGTAGCTGATTTACAAATGTTACAAACATTTTTAACAGGTATGATCCTTTTCCAGAGACTGATAACATTATGTCAATATTTTCTGGAATTATTGGCAGTACTTCTGTAAATTGCTACGAAGCGTATGAAGAAGGAAAAAAATCTTTGCAAGCTATTGTTGGAATGAATTTTGGCAGTGTCAAATTTAAAAGAAAAAACAAAGTCTTGTCTCTAAAAACGGTTCAATCTTCCTTCCGTTAAAGTAAATGGAGATATTATAGCCATTGATCCATTATTGCTATTTCAAAGAATATCGCTAACGGTCGACAATAAAAAAGATATGGAAACTTATTTACAATACGAGCTTGCGCCTTTTCCATTGTCACTTTTTACAGAAAATGGTCTCAGGAAAAATGTAAAATCTCAACTTTACGAATTATTTGTGAGTACGAATGGACCAACAAATTCTGACGGCATTGTGCATGTCATCGGTGGATTTTTATTGCACAAAGTAATTTGGCAGAAAAATAAAACGGTGGAAGAGATCATGAATAAATATTTGCACTATGTACAAAAACATTACGCAGTAAGCAGCTATATCGTTTTTGATGGGTACCCCGAAATTGAAAAATTAGTTACTGTGACAACAGTACCAGCAGCTAATTCAACTAAAAGAGGAGAACATAGTCGTAGAAAAACCTCAGACAATATTCCAGAGTTCGATTATCAAAACCATACAAAAATACCATTTTTGCAAGAAAAATTTTTATCTAACGAGAAAAACAAGGACAAAATAATAAAAACGTTAATAAAAAGATTACAGTCACAAGGATTTTCCTGTAAACAAGCAGAAGAAGATGCTGATGCTGACATTATTAAGACCTCGATAGAAATTGCTAGAGATACTAATAAAACTATCATTGTTGTGGGTCAAGATATTGATCTGTTGGTCCTTTTAAATCAATTAAATTCTAATAATCATGATATTCATTTTCTCAAGCCAGGTTCTGATACTATAAAAGATCTATTTTTCACATCTAATAGTTTCAAATATGAATCCTTAAAAAATATCGTTGCATTTCTCCATTGTTTTTCTGGTTGCGATACAACATCTGGATTTGCCGGAAAAGGAAAGAAAAGTATCGTCAACTCTTTATTAGCCGATATAAATGTGTCAACTTTGGCCAATATTTTTAATAAAAAAGATGCGAACAAAGAAGATATAAAAAAAATGGATTACAATTAATCAAATCTATTTATAAATGTAAAATTGATATAACACTGAACCAATTAAGATTTCAAAAATATCAATTGGCAAGAATTAAATCTTCTTTCATATTGGCCAATATCCCACCCACAGAAGGTGCAGCAGAACAACATTGTTACAGGGCATATTATCAGCTTCAGACTTGGCTGGGTAACAAACTGACAGCAACAGGTTGGGGCTGGAAGCAACATCAACGCAGCATTATGCCCAAATTTACAGAAAAGGAATTAATTCCGGAAATATTGCTTAAAACTATTTGCTGCAGCTGTGAAACTGGATGTAACAGTTTAAAATGTGGCTGCCGAAAACATGGTTTGAAATGCACAAATTTATGCTCAAATTGTCATGGTTCTGAAACATGCTCCAATGTGGAAGAAAAAACCTACAAGGAAGTTGATAATTTGGATGAAATTGTGGATGAAGAACCAATGCAGACCGGAAATAATCTTGGAGACGAAGACGGTGATGGTCTCGAAGATCCACTAGAATCGGGACGGTTTGTCGAATCTAACGATGGAGAAATGCCATCAAAGAGACAAAAACTAATGGAGAAGTAATTAGAATGCAAGATAAAGTATTGATAAATAAGATTATTGTATTTGAAAATGTTATAATAAATAACGTCATCAGTAAAAAGTATTTAAATTCAATAGTACGATTTGCATGTATATTTATCTATTATGACATTTTCTATGACATAAATGTAATGAGAATTTAATAAATCAACTTTATTACTGAAAAAAATTGCAGCAGTCACATTTTTTGGATTAAATCCTATTTTTAATATTTATGACAACTATTTTCGCATGTTTTTTGCAATTTTGATGTTTTATGGATTAGCAATTTTTTTGTTTATCAATATAACATGAAATCTTAAGTTTTTCTAGTAATTAAAGTGTAAATTTTAATAAATAGCTCAAAATTATACATAATGATTCAAAACAAAATTTTCGGATTTGAGTTTTTTTCATTATTTGCATTTTCTGAGAACATTTACCATAGTAATGTATATTTTTTTTTATACCATCAGAAAGTAGAGATTTCAACGAACAAAAAACACACCAACTTTTTTAAAAAAGCAGATATTTTGACGTGAGAATTTTCGATTGAAAATTAGGGTACTTTTTCGATATAAGTCACAAGGTGAAAAAATGAATATTTTAAATCAAAAAAATTTCTGTATGTTTGGGACATACAAAGGTAAGTTTTCAACAAATTTCACGAAAAAATAAATTTTTTTGCAAAAGATAAAAATAAAAAACCAAAAACTCGGTTATTCGAATTTTTCACATAAATTTTGAGGTTATGTAAAAAAAAGTGTTGATACAAAAGTTGTAGATCTTTTTATTACCTACAACTTTGCCATTTAACTTTTTTTCATAAGACTTGCAGTTTTACCGGAAATCGAGATTAACCGTTTTTTACTCTTAAAAACTCACCCCCTCCCCCTTCCCGACCTCAGATCGCCCATAATTTATTTTTCCTTTAGTTTTTGTTATATTCTCTACCTTTTCCAATGGGTATCATCCTACTATAATTTTTTTTTTCGTCTCAAAAATTATCGACCTTGGTCTATTACTACAATTGTTATTGTCTTTTAATTGTAAACTATTTTTTCGTTTTTTTAAGAACAGACTGTAAGCCAAAAATTGTTTCAATATGATCTCACGGTATGATAGATGGTGACTGCTCGCAGTTGAAAATGTACAGTACTAACAAAATCATAGTGATAATGAAAGGAAGGGAAGTATTTCGACTAATTAATTGTAAAACTAAAAGCCGGAAGAGGTTCAAACAGTTGACACTTTTCAATATTATTCACTTGTTATTACCTCATAACCCATCATTCCAGAAATCGTTGTGCACTTTAAGTCATGAGGTACCTATATTTATTTGAAAACTCTTCTGGGCTCGAGCTATAAATCAAAACAGCTATGATTTCTTCGAGCTCATGTATAGCAAGTTTGGCTAAATAACAAATCTCAAGATCAAGAGAAGTCCACAGACACCATTAGAAGTATCAAGGTCCTTCATTCTGCTAAAATTGAATAAGGTAGTCATGGCTCTGCCAGTTTGAAAGGCAGTCAGAATGGAAGACGTCTTACAGGAATTATTAAAACATGCTAAAAAAATTAAACATTGGCTTCTAACTGTCTTGAATGCAATAATGACAAGTGGTGATATGCCCAAAGCATACATTAAGTAAGTTGTTTTGAAGCCAGGGGAGAAACCGGAACAAGCTGAAAGCTACCGCCATATAGCTCTTTCAAGTGTCCGCTACAAGTTGATGAAGAGGTTGATTTACAACAACAGAATATCACCTATTCTCAATAACAGCATCTCTATTGAACAAGCTGGGTTCAGACCTGGTCGAAATTGTTACAACTAGATACTTTCTTTGACATACGAGGAGAATGGGTTTGAGAAGAAAAAGAAACATCAGCAGCATTAGTAGATAACTTAAATAATATAACTGCAACAACATCTAAGTCCTCGATTGTTGCAATATCTGAATTCAATCCTCAGCAACAGGTTAATTAAAGCTTTCCTGGGTTGGAGAGATAGTTCTTTTAGGCACCTGAATAATAAAACTGTCACAAGGCTCTATTCTTGTTCCTCTTTTACTAAATTTATACACTGCCAACATTCATGCCACAGTCCAGCAAATTCATATATGCAGATGATATTGCTGTCGCAAACTGACACAAAAAATATCAAAACCAGAAAGAGCACTTGCACTTGATCTAGTCACTCTCAATAATTATTTTAGAACTTGGAAGATTGTTAGATTATTTGTAAAATCTAACAAAAACATAAGTAACCTGCTTTCACCATAGTAATAGACTAGCTAATCAAAAATTGAACATCTTTTTCTATGTCGTTAGGCTTGAACACAATGAACATCCACAGTATTTGGGGATCAGTTTAGGTCGTCTCTCTGTTTTACAAGTCTCCTACATTAAAGAGCAGCTAAAGTGAGAATCAGAACCAACATTGTGAATCATCTTGTTGGATCATCGTGAGTAGCCCATACGTCCTGCATAGTACAGCTTGGATCCATCATTGCGACCCCTCAACCATGGTTTCAGTGATGTGCTACATAGCTCCTCGATATGATCACAGTACAATACTCACATAAAACATCAAATAATCATTAATTAATTTTTAACTATCAGTAATCATGGGCAAGAAAACAGTGAAATTTACACTTGGAAAGTTGGCTCACAAGTTGCCCACCTTTTCCTCTCTTTCTCGGTAAAAAAAGGAAGGAAAAGGTGGGCCATGTTAGGCTGGATTTTGTGAGTGACATAGTTGCACATGGAGCAGGCAATATCACATTCATTTAATGTGGAAAGAAAAGACAAATAATGTCCGAGACACTTCTCATGTAGTTTGCAGCCATTGAGCGGAGGATGTGTCCAGTATTAAGAGGATTGAGAAGAACTTATCGCCAACACAATCTACACAAAACTTGGCCCCAAGCAGATGGGTTACATTACATTACAAAGCCACACTCAGAGGAATTTACAGGAGGGGATTTTGAGGAAGTTAGCAATCCAAGCACAGAACTTTTCTTTTAATGTTGTGCCATCATCTATACATCTCCGCTGTTTAACTGAAACTTGTGTTTGATGACAAATATATTTATTTGAAAATTTAGTAATCATTTTATTAAAATATATAGAAAACCCTATAAGCAACAACCCTTATAAAATTAACAACATGTAAAATAAAGAATGTGAGAAAAGCTTTTATTTTTTGCTCATGAAAATCCAAACGTGCGAATGCTGTAGATATTTTGTTAGATTACATCTGTCCATTTAAACAATGTTTTATAAAATCAAAGATTCATTCACAATTGTTAAATAAGTGGTACATATGATTCTGACTAATGTTCCCCTATCAATGCCTGCTTTCTATTATAGGCCTACTTTTTGCTTTTAAATATAAATAATTTTGAACAACTTATTTATATAAAAAAACCAATTATTTTTATTTGATATAACCTACCACTACATTTTATACAGTAAATATAAATAATTGATATTTGATCATTATTGAAAAATTACATACATCTTTGTTTTAACGCCTAGGTATTGTACACTATATTACGATGATTTTATCAAACAAATCAATTATTCCTGACAACAATTAATAAGTTGGTGAAAAAATGATTAGGATGTTATAATCCTAACTAGCATAAATGTATTATCACTTCTTTATATAAAAACAAATTATGTACATAAAACAAACAAAATATAAATTTTCCAATATAACCAATACAATGTATTAAGTTTGTCCTAAGCGACACAATACAATTGATTTATCTGCAGTAAATGGATTATTTTATTACCCGATTTCAGCTAATTGTTTTATTAAATATACATATGACAGTATAATGTGGCTCTTCAATATTAAAAATTTCTTACAGTCATTTGAGGCAAAATATTTCTATTAAAATGAGTATAACGGAAAGCAGGTGTTAAAGGCAGACCGAATTAGTATCATATGAAACCAATTTGTAAA
The DNA here is from genome assembly GCA_035578905.1 of Stictocephala bisonia. Classification (NCBI taxonomy): domain Eukaryota; kingdom Metazoa; phylum Arthropoda; class Insecta; order Hemiptera; family Membracidae; genus Stictocephala; species Stictocephala bisonia. The sequence continues at coordinate 241,079 of JAQJVL010000931.1, read as the reverse complement.
AGCACAATGAATTGGTTCAATACCTCCGTACGTGTATAGGTGGGTAAATACCAATGTATGTGTATGGGTGGGTCGATACCACTGTACGTGTATGGGTGGGTGGGTAAATACAAATGTACATGTATGGGTGGGCGGTTGGGTCAATACCACTGTACGTGTATGGATGAATGGGTGGGACTCCGCTGACCCAAAGTAGTAAGAGTCGTGGAACCCAGAGTGTGCCTGTAAAATCTCCTCAAGCATAGACACTCTCTCTAGGATCCACGCCCTATCCGACGGTACCAATCCCGTATGACCACACGTAAACGGGCAAGCAGGTGCCCCAGACATGCAAGGCGGCAGGCTCGGTCACGACCTACTGGATGTTCCAACTGAAGGTCTTCTAACACCCCTTCTTTTTTATTTTTTTTGTTTCAAATTGACAAAAAATGAAAAAATGTGTTACTTTGAAGACTGATTTAATCCTCTTCTGGTCATGAGGCATCAGCATGCACGGCTGGATGTTACTGTCTGTCAATCAGCACTGATCGGCATGCTCTGTTTTGTCTACACTAGCTATCTTGTGCTACACACTAGCGGCTCTAATTTGAACTACGATGATTCCCTTCAATCTGGAGACCCATTTATGGCGTTGTTGAGCTTGTAACCCATTGTCTATTTATTATTTTCACATTAGTACAGTAGTAAACATGGATGAATACTGTTGTTTTCTTCGTGACAGTGAGATTAATAAGGAAATGCTTATATCTGGTGATGTTTCAAGTGATTATTCAAGTATTGGTGATATAAATGATTGTGGTAACATATTACTCAATGATATTGAAAGTGAATGTGAGTCAGTGTCGATGACCCTGAACCTACAGCTGTGGATCATACTGTATGTGGTCTTCCATAAACAACAGTTTGTATGCCCCCTCCCTGGTCTCACACAATAAACTACATTGAACCGAATTCGTTTTGCAGTGATTATTGCCAGTGTCACTCTTTACTTACAGGTTCAGATTATTTTAATTTATTGTTAGGTGGATAGTTTTTTTTCGAAAACATCGTTGAATATACTAATGTGTGTGCTGCTGAAAAACAAAAATTGCGAACAAACTTGATCCACATTGGTCGCCAGCTTCTTTAAAAGAAATAAAAGCTTTCATAGGCATGGAGATTTATGATTTACCACAGATTTGACGATTATTTTATTGGAGATTTTATAAAGTGTCCCATTTTTCAACAAGCTATGACTTTGCATAGGTACAAAAAATAAATCAATACTTTCATATAAATGATCCAATACATTCAGAGACCAGGAAGTGACAATTACGATAGTTTATATAGTCAGACCGGTTTTAAAAATAATTGACAAATTTAGGCTTTCTTAAAGCCCAGAAAAGATATATAAGTAGACGAAGCAATGATTGGTTTCAAGAGACGGTTTTGTTTAAAACAATATATGCGGAAAACCTACCAAATGTGGAATAAAGATCTGGGCATCTGCATTTAGCAGAAGTGGGTATTTTTTGTTTGGAAAATCATATTTGGGAAAAAAGGAGGAAAAACAATACACTATTATTAGGTGAGCAAGTTGTTATGGACATAGTTGAACCATTTTTAGATAAAAACCACCATATTCATGAAAAGCGGTCATTTACAACTCTTTGTGTTGTTTGCAGTGAAAGTGGAAAAAAACTAAGTCCACTTATGCTAATAGAAACTATTTCACTTGTAAACAGCATGATATCTGCAAACATTCCTGCTTTCTGACCTACCATCAAGCTAAGGAGTGGAGATTTCTCAATGAATAGTAGAATTTTATAATAAGAAACCAACATATATTGGTGCACAATTGTTTAGAAATTTACCAGCTACTTTGAGGAAAGAAAATAATGTAAATAAATTCAAAATAAAAGTTAAAACTATTTAATACACCAATCATTGTACTCGTTCAAAGAATTTTTTTAAGGATAGGAGTTACAATATTATATTGTAATAATATTTTAACTAATAGTTAAAATATTAGTTAAAAGTATTTAAGTAATATTTTCCTATGTTAAGTTCATTGACGCTACTTTTCATGTATATGCATATTGTAAGTAAAGAAATTTTAACTAGGATTGTTTTACATGTTAATGTTATAATATATTTATCATAGGCCTAAATATAATAATTAAATTAGAGTAAAGTATTGTACTTGCGGCGAATAAGGGCGCACGGCACAGCACTGCGCAGGTGAACTGGAGTTTGATGAAATAGTAAGTCTCATTCTGCCGAAGCCCCGGGAATAATAATCGGGAGAGGATTAACTCAATATCTATAACTTTCCTGTTTTTTCCAGTCCAACAAAACCATTTTTTCCACATTCTAACTTTGTCATGGCTTTATTTTACAAGGTTGTTTTCTCTTAGGGTAGACATGTTTTATAGTTAAATTGTTAGTAAAATGTCATAAGCTCACCATAACACACAGATTAAAATTGTCTTACTTTCATCAATATTAAATGCTTTAATAAAACAACAAAGACGAGTAAATATCTCGTGGTATTAAGCAAGTAGTTCTGTGGCTGTCTGAGATTGCATGAATCTAGCCAGGAACGCCACAGCCAAATAGCCATGTTTCACTGGATTTCTTGACCCATGGCTGTTTCATCATCGAGAGGCAATAGCGAAAGAATACACACAAGAATGTGTCTGGTTGATGCAAGCTTCTCTTGCTTTAAATACTTGAAAATTTCAGGGGGTGTCCGAACACCCCACTGAGTTTGTCCTCAGCCACAGAGATGGTAGTATATGATTCTTTCACATTCTCTAATTCATCAGTAAAAATAAAATTCTAGATAACATTAAACTCTGTATAAAGTGGTTTTAAACGTCAATTCCGATAATTTCCTGAAAAGTAAAAAAGGGCATCATTTCATACAAAACAAAAACCAATAGGGTCAATGGTTTATTTTCATACTTTCTAAACAACTATTCAATATAGATTAATATTATCCTAATATATTATAATTAATTTATATTAATAACCATAATAGTATGAATTGGATATGATAGACAAAAATTACAATTACTCTTTCCTAACATAGCAGAAATTATTTACAGCAGTTAAAATTAAAAAGACTTTTCTAAGAGGTCGTACCGTAGTCGAATTTAATAATTATATAGACAACAAAATGGCCAAATGATATCGGTAGAGACCTCAGCTCGTGTTGGAATTTGTACCATTCAATACACTAGCACCAACAAAACTAAAAGTTCTTGCTGAGAATTTGATTCAAAAGCAACTGGCACTGGGAGTTAAATGTGTGGTAACTGCTACTGGCAAGGTTCGGGAATTGTGTCGAGCAATTCACATCTGACTGGTTAGCATTAACACTTTTACTTGTCAGAAATATGTATAGGATTTACTATTTATAAACCATCTTGTCAACAAACTAAACTAGCTTATAATCAAATATTTTCAAGTGACTGGAACCTTCAGGCAAAATATTTCAGTCCTTTGACATGATTTTCAATAAAATTGTCAATAATTTTACTTATTTGCTCTAAATTAGATACCAAGGTATGATATTGTTCAATTTTACCGCAAGATTAAATATATTTTCTTAAGACATTAGTTTATTACATCAGATACTTTTTCAAATACTTTTATCACTAAAACTAAATTTCAACTGAGATTCGTTCCATTCTTTGAACTTAATTATATTTTACATTAAAATGAGGATTACAATTTAAATCAATAAACAACAATAAAAAAATCGTCTTTTTCATTTTTATTTATGCATATTATTTAAAAACACATTTAATTTATGCTTAAAAAAAATAATAATTGCACACCATGCAAATGCTGCTTTAAATATAATTTACTTAAATCATACTTAACTTTTTTATAATTAGAGGAAAATACTGTATGAAATTGCTGTTTTGTGTTGTCTACATAACTATTGTATTACAGGATAAGACACTGTACACTCAACTAAATTTGTTACAATAATATATAAAAAGGGCACCCTTAGCATAGTCACAGTCATAACAAAACAAAGCTGAGGACAAGAGTGAGCTCGCCTGTGACTCGACGGACAGCGATGACACAAAGTTACAACAAATACATCTCCGCACAAGTTGCCACCCCAATTCGACCAGTGCCCAGGATGTATTCAACAAATGCTATGAACAATATGTAACAGAACTGTATAGGCTACAAGCCTGTGATGTGACAAACACCTAGCGTTATGTACAGTCACTACTAATAGCACACTTTACAAAAGAGACTATTTCACGACTAACTACAATAATTTGTCATTTAAAAAATATCTACAAAAACTTAAGATTTGCCAAGAGTGTAGAGTTCCTTTACGCAACTCGATGGGAGGTTTTAAACTGATTGAGAAATATCACTCGTACGATCAACATGCTTACAAGCTTTACAAGTCTATTCATTATAAGATCTTATACTGGATTGGCTGAATTGTATACCGTTGTAGTAGAAATTAGTGCTGAAAGAAAAATACTATAATAAAGTCTTTTGGTAATTGTTTTCCAATCGACGTTACAAGTGAACACAGCAAAACCACTACTGTGCATCTTATATAGTGTTGCCTACAAAATGTTTATACACCCTATCAAATATTGTTATATACGGTAAAAATTTGTTCTAAACATAGATGGAGAGGCTAGAAGCACAACAACAAGCATCCCTAGTATCTACAGCACCTCAGCCGAGGCAACGATGACCGACACTACATTTGTCTCCATTTAACACCTAGGTGCTCCTATTCACTGTTATCTTTGCTATTATTAATCTTTTAATAACGATATGGTATGACATGTTCAATATCAGTTTCGTTCATGAGATGTCTGAATGATTTCAGGAGAACACAGATTATTTGAAAAATCAATAAATTAGAAAAAGATCCATTAAAATTAAACAATAAATAAAATTATAATAGATTATTACAGCTATTTTAATGCTTAAATATTAACACCATTCACATTTAAATTAGTAAAAATTACAGATTTATTTTAGAATACTTGAATAAAATAAAAGAATTACAATTGGAAAGCAACATATCTTAATGTTCTAAAAAGTAAAAGTAATATGAAAATAAAATATTAGAGCTTTAACAAATTATTAAGGTGCAAATGTGCAATATCAAATCAGCTGGAAATAATAAATAGATAAACCTTTGTTTCGCAAATATAAATTATTGAGCTGGCAGAAAACTATATATATAAATGAAAATTAGTAACTTTTCAAGCATTTGGTCCCAGTGTAATGCAGAAAAATATTAAAAGATTAATAATCTGCTGAATTCAGTATTATTATCTCCATTTATACGAATACAACAGTCGAAATTGTTTCTAGAGTCGCATTATTATTATTGAGAAATCAGTTGATTTAGCAATAAAAAATGTAATTAATAAATTCGGAGCGTACTTATTAGAGCCTATTTATCCAGGCTATGAATGTTCTATTGCACTTCAAACCACACACTATTGATCACAGAAACACAAGTAAAGCTCATCCGACCTCCAAGTAAGTTAATGTATAAAAACCCAGCTAGAACAGTAAAGCGAGCCAGCTAACAAGTCACACCTTTTAACAATAATAAATTATAAGACAAATAATAAAAAAACCAATAGGATATAAAAAAAAAGTTATTTTTATGTAATATTAAGCAATATTCTTCTCTTTATTAAAATTTTGTGTCATTCAAAAAATTCAAATAAATAAAATATGAGTCGGCCGCCATTTATTCTTGTGAAAGAATAACAAATAAATATGGCGAAAACAATGCTAGTAGATAAAAAAAGTATAAACAAATAACTCCATCAGAGAAAGATTTAAAATCTGTACACTTGTGAAAAAAGGACAAGAAGAGGTTTGGTTGCAGCTATTCGCTCTTCTTGCTTCAACAATTTGGTCGTCCATCGTTTGCTCCTATTCCTGTAAAATATTGTAAATTAAAATTTCAACTTGTGTATATAATTACAGAAACATATGAGATAATGAATAGGGACATACAAATTCAGACATTAACAAAGCACAAATCTATGATACATGCAAAAATCAATAAGGTACTTATTCTAACTCCCTGACAAACAAGACACTTTTTGTTAAGTCTTTCTTGAGTCTCTCTCTACTAACTTACTTGGACCTGCAATCTCTCTCTCTACTCACCTGAAAGTGCCAGTGGTACTGAAAATTCGTGTGATTATGTGATTCTTTTGTATGTTATTACTACTCTGGTGTTGTGAATTTGTCTTCTAAGGCAAGTTTGCTGATGTCCTATCTCTCCAATATACTAATTCCTGGCCTAGTGCTCTTTGACCTAACCTAAAATATAATAGATAAAGAAGTTTAGTGACTGAAGAAGGTGCCAGTGGCCCCAAAATATTTTATTAACCAGTTCTGTTTTTGTGCTGTATATTCATATTTCTATTTACTATTTACCAGGTACGCTGCTTCCTTTACTATTTTTAAAATTTTCAAATATGATTTTTTATCAAACATTCTTAAATGCATATTAACCCATTGGGAAGAAATAAATGGTCGGTCCATGATACTTTTTATCAATGACTAGTTAGTTAAGTTAATATTTAGGTATTGCTATAGCAATAAAATAGTAAATTGATAAAAATATAAATTCTCGCCTAAATGTTTAGTATCAAGTATGAACTACATAAAAACATAATATACATGTAAATATTCTGTTTCTCCTACTATTATAATAGAGTAATTTGAGTCTCTGATTGGTTAAGTCTCCTTTCACAAAGTGCTTAAAATTTGAGCTGTGTTGTGTTTATTTATGTGTTTCTGTGAATTGTATTACCTAATGTACGTGAAGACAAAGAAATCAATAAATGTCGTGTTAGTTGGGTGTTCTAATCATAATATCCTATTACATTCAGAGTTAGAAATATTTTATTCTCAAATGAATTAACAGTATGGCAAGATGAATTAACAGTTCTGGGATATTGGTGAGGAGCTTTTTGGGGAAGTAGGGAGTTTTATGGAAGCATTAATATTTATTTGTATTGATTTCTTTGTAACAAAAAGATGTGAAAAATAAATAAATTTATTACTTATTTTGGTATATTGACAAGGTAGGATGGGAAATATATTGCAAGGATGGGAACTAATAGATTTCCGAGAATAGCCCTGGAGAAAGAGAAGGAAGAAAGTTAATAGGAATGTCGGAGGACCAAATGTGGAAAAATATGGAGAAGAGGAATGCAGAAAAATGGAGGAGGCTGTGTAGGATGACCAGCGAAAAAGCGTCAACAGATAGTGATGATGATACTGAGTAATCAAATGAGGAAACTGGTGTATTAGTAAGGCCTATTCTCTATAAAACAACTTAAACTGATAATACTAGGAGACAGAATAATAATTTGACGATGTTTTTTTTTTATATATAGTAAGATTAGTTTTCAGAATCTAAAGCAATTATTATTGGACATTTCAAAGACTGATTAAATGCTGGGAAGGGATGGAGGATGTTGCAGGTTTTGGGATTACACCTAAAAGGAGTATTTCTAATGCAAATCGGTTAAAAGAAAAGGATAGTGAATATTGAAGGATACAAAACAGAAAGAGCAATAGATATTATCTGTTGGTTGTCACTTACGACAATAGTTCAAGCCATCTCAGAAGGCTGGTGGGCAGTACTGGAGGAATCAGGAGTCATGTTCGAGCTTGAGTCCGTGGCACCTTGGGACCCCCCAGCACCCTCTGTACCACTGCCCCCATTGCCTGCTTCCGAGTTACTACTATGCCGAGGCAATAGTACAGAATTCAGATTCGGCTGAATATTCAATTCTGAAACAATATTATTATATTTATGGCTGGGAATGAAACTAACAAACAAAATATAAATAAAATCATGTTTGAAAACTAGATTTTTTAACCCTCCAGGTGCTGAGTTGAACTTTCTTGAGTGCTAGACGATTTTCAGCATGTTTGCAACTGTATATAAAATATTTTTTTAAATACTGTAAACCTAATGAAAATTGTACATATTCCATATCATTATTTTCAGAAAAAATCATAGAATGAGAAAAAATACTTATACAGGACTTAGCTTTTCATGGTAAACTATTGCTGGATGTTATTCTTTACAAAGAAGACAATTTATTTTCAATTTTTTCACTTTGAGTTCATATATCAGTTCACCAAACATAAAATTGAAAATCCAAGATAGACACATTGTAGAAAACTTAATAATAAACACAAAAATATATACATGTTACAGGTTATCTTCTTGGACACATTCAGTTAGAGTAAAAAATGGAAAATTGTCCCATGTAAAAAATCACTAACATGACAAGTTACACATTTCATACATAACATGTAGTGTTATTTCACTTTTACAACTCAAAATATTTTCAGTTCACAAAATATAACAATGACAATCAATAAAAAACTAAAATAATTACTTAAAAAATATATCTTATGTACAAAAATTTACATCCTGGAGCAATGACAAGTTCTAACAAATCGTCTAACAAATTTATTATTGCACTAGACCTACTTAATTATAAGTCATTTTTATGATAAAATACAATAAAACACAAAATAAAACAATAATAATAGACTACAATAACAAACTTACAATGTAAACAAACACCAAGTGGCAATACACTGAGCAACTGATTTGTGTGTGTTGAAAACAAAACATACGCTTCTAAACAACTGTTGTATAGCGGCAGTCTTGATGCAAAGACGTATTCCATAGAGTATAATATGTTCCTTCTCCTTCATTACTACATAAAATACTTTGTAATAATCAGTCATTTATAGCCGCTAGTGCGTTTTAAACAGATTGCGTACCTAACATCGCACTGCACAATGTCAGCACCTGGAGGGTTAAGAACAAGTTGCATGTTTGTCTAAAACTAATTTATTTCATTGATCCATATTAACACAAAAATGTTATAAATCCTGCTTTTTTTGTACATACAGTAGAGAGTCGATTATCCGAACTAATTGGGACCTCAGGGTGTTCGGATAACGACATGTTCGGATAATCAAACATATTTTAACCATGCCATTATAGACGCTTATTGATAAGTTTATGTAATGGATTGGGCATATTGAAATTAAAAACACAATACATTTAAGTACTGTATCCACATAATACTTTAATTTTATAGATTAACGCTTTAATGTAAATTACAGGAATGTTAACATAAAATAGAAACATACAAATTTGAGAAAATAAAATATTTATAAATGCACTGAATTGAAATTAGTAGGCTACATTGCAAAATAATCTTTTATTGTTTTTTGCTTTAACCTTGAGGACCTTTTTTGAGCTGCTAAGTCCCTAAGCCTCTTTAGTAGTAAAAGTTGAGTTGGGCAGCTCTCCTCCTGTTTTTCCAGCCATGACATTGCTGTATTGAATGCTGATAAAGCTTCTTCATGAGTTGGACAGTTCTTGGTTGGGTCTGTGTCACAATCTTCTTCACTGTCGTGTTGGGTAGTATCATCAGCCTGCACCAAAGAAACAATTTCCTCATCATTAAGAATCTGGAAGCCTGGGTCGTTGTCCATTGCTAGCCAATCTTCAGTATCCTGTATGTCACATTCTGAAAATCCAGGAATGTCTCCATACAACTCCAAAAATTCATCAATATCTTCCTGATCTGTCATTGTAGGTTCTGTGTTTTCACCAGTCTTTTCTAAAATTTTGTTCCAGGCATTTTTTAAGTTGCTTTCTTTCAGGGCGCTCCAAGAGTCCGCTATCATGTAAGAACAATCTTTAATGTTGAGTTTTTTTGAAAATTGCACAACACTTTCTTCAGTGGCATCAGCAAGTAACAAGCGACGAAGAACTTGCTTTTTATATAACCTTTTAAGTTTTTCTATAACACCCTGGTCCATGGGCTGAAGTAATGATGTCACGTTAGGTGGTAAATAGGTAACTTTAAAGTCCTCGTCAATTGAGTTCAAGATTTCAACATCTGGATGGGTAGGAGCATTATCTATCACAAGGAGTACCTTCCCTTGCTTATTGTTCTCTTCCTTAAACTTTTTGACATTAGGTATAAAGTCATTAGTATACCAGTCCAAAAAAATTTCAGAGTTCATCCACGCACTCTTTTGTGATTTGTAGGTAAGAGGTAAACAAGTCACACCTTTAAAACACCTGGGCTTTTTAGATTTGCTTATCAATAGAAGAGGCAATGCATGGGTACCAGTAGCGTTTGCTGCAACCATGATTGTTACACGCTCCTTGCTAACCTTAAATCCTGGTGCTGCCTTTTCTCGTTTTGATGCCAATGATTTACGCGGCAGTGCCTTCCAGTTAAGGCCAGTTTCATCAGCGTTGTATACCAAATCCAACGAATATCCATCATCTTTTAGCAGTTTGGCAAACGTATCTTTATATTTTTCAGCAGATGCAGAATCTCCAGATAATATTTCACCTTGTACGTCAAGTTCACGTATACCATGGCGTGATTTAAAATTATTCAACCATCCAGTACTGGCCTTAAAATCTGCTTGCCCATTAAGTTCTTTATTGATTTGGATGGCTTTCTCACATAGCAAAGGTCCTGATATAGGTTCTCCCTTAGTTCTTCTTTGAATAAACCATAGATACATTGCCTCTTCTAACTTTTCATCTTGAGGTCTTTTCATAGTTTTCCTTTTTTTAGATCCATCTTCACTATCAAGTTTAGAGGCAAATTTTAGGATTTCAGATTTTTTTATTTTTAATATCTGATATTGTTGCTTTGCCAACGTTAAACTGTTTTGCTAAAGATGTCCCTGTTTCACCTTTTTCTAGTCTTTCTATAATTTTTAATTTTGATTCAATAGATAAAACATTTCTGCTTCTTTTTTTAGGTTTACTAGAAGATGCCATGTCAAATTATAATCAGTCTTCAATTACAGTTCAATTCAGGATCAATAAACTAACCTAACCTTAAAACTTAACAATTACGTACAGAATAAAATGAAAATAAAACTTACTGGACTAATGTTCCTGAAACTAGAGAGTCTAATACTATTCAACACTAGCTTAAAGAAAACAAACAACTTTACAAAGTTTCAGCACTGCACTACACGAGTGAATGACGATTAACAAGCGACTGTGCACATTCAATGTCAATTAGTACAAACGCTTGACAGCGAAGCTCAGACTAGACAGTGGCCGGTGCACGGCACGCCCGTTGTTTATTTTCGTCGTTTCCTGGAAGGCCTGACGTTACGGCGCAGGCACCGAGTCTGGCAGAAGCGGTACGCCACGCGGGCTGTGCGCTAATACCTAATTTCTTTTTCGTAATAAAATATGCACTATATGTACTGAATACAGTTACTGTAGTACGGTACGTTTATTGAAAAGTTAAAAATATTAAATATAAGTCTTGGAATATAAATTGACAACGTGTATTTTGCGTATAAAAAAAAAAATATTTTTTTCAGGTTTGGTTCGGTTAACTGACGTTTCGGATGACTGACGTTCGGTAAATCGACGTTCTACTGTATATGAGATTTGGTTTTTTAACAAAGAAAACCAGTCTTCTTCGACTAACCTATTTACAGACAGAGTTTCTCTAGATGCTTTACAGACAGCCAATTTCTGGTTTCAGTAATAGTTGCATCAGTTTTGGAAGAAAAGACACTCACAGGTCATGGATGATGCTTCTACTACTAAAAAACATTTGTAATTACAGTGTCTTTTTTTGTTAAATGTTTCCATACTTCCAATTTTGGAGGTGACATTTTCAAAACTCAATGAATAAATTTACAAAACTAGGCTACAATCAACAATGAACTAAGATTAAAATGAAAACTCAAAATATGGCACAGCACTAGTAGATAACACAGTGTACTTAAATGTAAGTTATACAATAAGCATACATACTCTGCTGCTTTGCAACTACACTGAACTCTGAACTAATAAATAGTAGAAAGTAAAATCAGTCAATCAGAATAGCAGAAGACACCTCATCTTAGTATTGAGTATTCGAACCAAGAACTTTTTTCCGATACTCGACACCAATTAAGCATTACAACCGAAGCATCGATGCCAAAAGTACTTGGTATTGGAAGGAATGTATAGATACTTTACATATACATACGCAACATCCCTACCCCCAGGGCTAAATTTCAGATTTATTATGTAAATTAATTTGCTTTCATTGGGCTTAAAATACAAAGTGTCATTCGTCAGGTATTATCAACCATATATTCTGTTTAGAGACTAATTATTCAAAAATTCTCCGAATCCTGATTGTATATTTAACTATTGCCAAACCAAAGATGTCTAAATTATCATCAATTTATTGACATTTGTTTAAAACTCTTTAAATCCGTCGATAGTGTGCAAGACTGTTATGAGTTACAAGACATAGATTCGTTGATCATTTGGAGCAAAAAACATTTGAAATTCAACATTTCGAAGTGCTCAGTGGTTTCCTATACCAGGAGGACACCTAAGTTTCAAATAATGTTTGATTATAAAATGGAGAACAAAATCTTGGATAGGAAACTATCTATAAAAGATCTAGGAATAATATTTGATTCAAAGTTTACATTTAACGATCATGTTCTTGCAGTATGTAAGGCTTCATATTCATTATTAGATTTTATTAAAAGGTCAAGTATATATTTCAAAAATCCCAAATCTTTAAAATTGTTATTTTTCTCTCTAGTTCGATCTAAACTTGAGTATGGGGCATTGATTTGGTATCCACACATTAACTATCTTTCAGACATGATCGAAAACATTCAAAAAAAGTTTTTAAAATTCCTATTTTATAAAGCTTTTGGGTTTTATGCAAATTTAATTCCTTATTCTGAGTAACTGGAAATTTTTAAACTTTCTAGTGTGATTAAAAGAAGCAAATTAAATGCATTACATTTTTCTTTGTAAATTATTGGATGGGTGCGTAGTCAACGATGACTTAGTGTCAAAAATAAACTTTACTGTTCCTCGCCTTGGCTCACACAATACAGATTTATTTTTTATACCTTTCTCTAGAACCAACTTAGGCTTTTACTCACCTTTAAATAATATGTGTTGACTTTATAATTTACATTGCCGGGAAGTTGTCATTTTTTATGATTCCTTTGGTATATTTAGATCTAAATTGAATAGCAAAGTAAATAAATTTTAAACACCTATATCAATTGTTTCAGTTTACTGGTTGCATTGTTACTTTTCTATCTACTGTTCTTTGACTGCTATTTGTTGGTTGTCTGATAATTGGCTGTAAGCTGTATAAAAGCATTCAATAAATAATTTTGAATTTGAAATCACAACATCAATACACTTAAAATTTTAATATATTTTTAAAATCCTTTTGATCTTTAAAAATGATAACCAGAATGCATGGAATGTAGTATAATAGTGTTCTAAATAAGCAGCAAATGCCTACACCCTTGTGAACAAAACAATTTTACTTTATTGTCTCTCACGAGGCATGCGCCGTGTTTACCTCTATCTAAGGGTTTTCATTAATAAAAAATGTGTTTTAAACCGTTTAGTGCTACAACACTGTGCATATAAGATAAATATACGAGGTCGAGGTCTGTATAATAAATACTCACACTGAGGCCATACAAATTTAATTTAGCAAAACGTAGTCTACATCGATTTTGTCCCCTTCATAGTCCTCTCCATTTGTTACTCTCCGTCTTCTTTTCTACTGTTTAAAGCACCCTTGGTAATCCTCAGCAGATAGGCATTTAAGTTTTCCCATCGTTTCTTGCCATAGTGTGTCTATATCTTCCAAGTGACGTCACATCACGCTTTTACATTTTGGAAAAAGGAAAGTGACCAGGGGCGAGATCTGGCAAATAAGGATGATAAAGGATGTTGATTGACTTTTTTGCCAGAATCATCAAAGAAAACCAGGAGCTTGACTTTGATTTTTGATCGGCTTTTTCTTGATTTTTTGGTTTGAGTCATGTTTTGCTTTTCAATCTTAGCTTTGCTATTCTTGTTCAATGTCATTCTCGTAAAACCACAATTCGTCACCTGTAATTACCCTACTGACAATGGCAGCTTAGGCACAATTTTTGCATACATTGTTGTCATCTGTACAGGAGGTTTAAGGTCGTCCCAGCCTTGCATCATCTGTGGCGTCTTGTCACCCAACTTCAATACACTTCATCCACTTGAAAACGTATGTTTTCTTCAGATCATTATCTACATAAACATCTGTTAATATTTCCGTAATTTCTTGATAACTATTACTGCATTTTGCCACAAAATATGATGTTGATTTGTTACTCCAGGAATTTGGTAATATCCATTTCCAACAAACAGTAAAAAAAGCGTAGTCGGTTAAATCTCACCTTTATAAGCTAAATGTTATCAGTTCGATCCCAATCAGAGTCGTAACAAATTTTGAAAGAGATCAGCTGATGACCATCGGCTGTTAATTTTTCATTGGGCTATTAATTAATGACATTTTCTAAGACACAGTTGGCCTTAGTTTGTAACAATAACTACATTCGCTCATCTACACTTATCATCGAAATCCATATTCGCCCATATCTTGACGGTCGGCGTCTTACGAATAAATAAATAAACAAGGATAACAAAATCTAACACAGCAGGCACAATGCGCATAGCTCGACAATCCGCAAATCAAAGACAGCTCATTGGGTTTCAGGCAACTAGCACCGCTAGTAGTTGAGGCTAGTTTGCGCCATGGCCGCCAAATTGAAACAGTTTGCATATTTATAGGGCAGACCTTGTAATAGCAATAAAATAGTCAGGTTTGATTAGAGAAACCTCCAAACGTAGTTTATTGGATATAAAATATTCTTAAAACCTATCCCAACGATTCTTGTTTTCGACACATGTACAAAACAGAGGAGACACTTTCTGTTTTCTAACAGTCAAATAGTTGTACATAGTTATACTTTTTACCTTATTTACGTACTCTTAACTCCAAGGCCCCCTATATCTTATTTGATATTTAGCTACACTAACATATTCTCTCCATTTGGAAAAACTGTTGCCTCTTCTTCTGTGGCTCAATCTTTCTCCATACCTGCTGTCAACTGACTCCACAATCTCTACGAATGCCTTCTTTCAGGGTTTCTTTGTAATACTGGGTTCAGACAGCCTTCATCCTCTCATCTTAGTACATGTTCAGCCCCCATCTTCTGCATTCAATATCACATGTGATGTCTTCACTATTTTACAAATCAGGATTTACCGGTTATGTTTTCTCCTCCATTTTCCTTATTCTAAGGTAGGGCCATACATTTTCCTCAGTGCTTTGTTCATAAACAGTTCTTATTTTATATTTCTTCAAACAAATTAATTTAAGTTTTGTTTAAAAGGATCAATTAAAGATAGTAGTTTTACATTTTTGATCTTCTCAAAAGTTTTTTTTTCATTTTACTGCAATCTAATCTAGCTGATCTTATGTTAATTTCAGGAATATAAGTTTAAAATCTTAATACAAACTCAATTTATTTTTATATAAAACCGATGTTCTTTAGAAATGGTTAGGTTAAGATTATGTGTATATAAATAGTAATAATTAATTATTTTATTATTTAAATATGTTTATGGATGATTTGTAAGTTTAAAATAAAAATAATGTTTACTTTTATTGAAGAAAAAATATCGAGAATGGAATATTTTTAGTCATAATTTTAGTCTTGAAATTATCTTAATTTTACTAGTGAAATATAATAGCATATTTTCTTTATCTTATAAGATACCTAAAAATGGTTTTAAAAGTGCTTTACCTGTCTCAGTAAAATTGAAAAGGGGAGGTAATGCTCTGCCGTTAGGTAGCCGAGTATTAGCTTCACGCAGTTCGTCAAAGAAATTGTGAGCGCAGGCTTGTAGCGGAGATATGCGAGAGGAGGGAGTGTATTCCAATAGGCGAGATACGAGATCAATGGCTTCAGCCGGCGTCCTTGCCCGGAACACCTAAATGTAAATCAAAGTTGAATCATGGATTTTTATTAAGATTTAACAATTAGGTAGACTTTTAAATCAATGGCTTTCACCAGTGCCTTTGCTATAAACTAAATTTAATGAAATCAGTTAAATTGAAATAACGCTGCAATATAATATATTGTTTTACGATACTCTACCAGTGCCCAGACTTCAAATAGTAACATGAAATAATTAAAAAAAAAAAAACATACATTCTAGTAGTTAGCTCCAGGTCATAATGAGTACTGTAAAACGTAAACTGATGTGTGATATTCAAGATTAGTGATTTGTCAGTAACCTAACACAGCTTGATCTCACAACATAAGCAGGTGGAACAGGGCCTCTCAACCATCCAACGTAATCCGGTTCACCAGATGTATGCCTTGACAGATTCCCTCGTCAAACCAGTATACATTTTGACAGGTGTTGGTGAGTGGGTGTGGTTGGTTAGGATTGTTAACATAGAAGTTGTATGGGCACTAATTCAGCTCATAAATCTGGGTAGGGAGGCCTGTTAACGTATAGTTGAATAAGTAGTAGATATGGCTAGTGGGCCAACATTGAGGTTGATCCTTCAGTGTGAAGTCTTAAAATTTTGTAAAGTATTGTTTTAAAAAAGAGAAAAAATTAAGTTAATGAAACTTCTTCTTATGTGTATGATTATGAAGTATATCATAAATACCCTTTAAACTGATTGTTTAAACACTTTTAAATGTATCTTTACACTTTATTAATTATTGTTGAGTTAACAAAGAGCTTGCAGCTTCAAAGTTAGTTTTAATTAAAGTGTGGCAATCTCAGCTTGGTGTGAATTCACCCTGATTTAACAGACAATCTGCTAAACGGACTAGAGCCTGCTCTATATAGTCTGTTAATTCAGGGTTTACTGTAATCGTGTTAGGGCAAAGCTCACTCTCTTCTTCCCTTAACAGGCAACCTTCTGTAGGTACTGGAGGCCTAGATTTTGTTATCAAATACATTTCTTAACTATAAATGAGTATTTAGTATAACAGCCTCATTTGCCATTACTAAACTTATTACACAAGATATGGTCTCGTGTACCGTTGTTATAAATTCTTACTTTGTATAACTAAGTGTTCTTCTTAGTACAAATCAAGCGAACCACATTTAATTCTTCTATTACTGTCAACAAAAGAAATCAACAACACAAATAACTAAACATAAATTAACAAAATTTAAACCAACACTGACCACTTTTCTTAATTATCACACTCACAACTGCCAAAAAATAGACGGAATTACACATTAAGAAGAAAAAACTTAATAAAAACTAACAATTCTTAATTTGTGTCATTGTGAAGAAATGTTACTTAAATATAGAAAATAAACTCCAAGTAACAGCATCAAGTAGTTAAATGTTGAACATGGAAATGTGTCTGGAGTGAAGCTAAGCATCTATTACTTGTCACTTACGAATACTAGGGATAGACGGGACTAATATAACCAACGTACAACCATCCCCTCTATTTCTCTATTTTATTTATTGAAAATATTCAAAATCGACACTGATGAAAACTAATCATTTACATTAAATGAACAAAAAATGGTGATTAATATTTTCAATAGTGCTAAAATTTCAATTAATATTGATTTTGAAATTAAAATCATTAAAAGTTCTAAACATTATTGCATGAAATTGAAATTTCAACCAAGTAATTCTTATTTTAACAGTTACTTTCATTGAGAATAAAATGATCTAGTAGCGACTAAAAAAATTGGAATTTATCACATTTGTCATTTGCCTCATAAATACTTGGGAATAAGAAACAAAAAAATTACCTTAAAGGAACAAAAATCTGATTATACTAGTAAATTTGATGGAGTTTTCCAACGCTTCAAGTGTTTTTAAAAACAATCATGTTTTGACAGGTATAAAACACCTTATACTACATATAACACTTTATATATATATTACTTAATTAACCTATATCAATGTAGAAAATCGATAATAACCCACATAATTATAGATAACAATAGACTTCTCAAAGAATCATGTTTTCTTACAAACGTGTTTGACATTTGTAGTGAGTTCTGCCCATGAGTAAGGTGATTCATGGTACCTGGTCCCCATGAAGTGAAGTTGACAAATCACACTTTGTGGGATCAGTTGAATTTTGTACTATTTCACATTTTTTCTGTGTATTGTTGATTGATAACGTATTACTTTGTACTTTGTATTGTTTTTATGTCATAATTGTGTTTAACTGTAATCATGTAAGAAGACATGACTTTTTGAGAAGGCTTTCACATTCTATAAACATGTGATTTTTTAAGGGTTTTCTACATTGATATGGGTTAGTTAAGTACAGTAGTTAGTATAGAACAAGTTTTATATGTAGCATAAGGTAGTAAGTAGCACCTAAAGACGACAGGAGTTTCATAGCGAAACGCTGTGCTAGTTTTAAAAACATTTGCAGGATTGGAAATCACCGACTAATTCTTGGTGGACCAATACAACACCGACAAATATCTTTTAAACAACAAAGAGCTAAGTTAAACAAAAATACAAGGAGTTGCAATTTCCTCAACATAAATAAGCATTTAGTACTTGACCATATATCTATGGTTTTAAAGCATATATCCGATTTGCATGTTTGAACATGAAATTAATGTGAAATAACAATGAAGTCATGTTTAAACAAAAAGCAGGTAAATGCTCCTTTTGGGTTAGAACACAAATATTAATAAACATGACAGACACTGGCATAATAGTATCAGAGAGGACAATCTGAATGTAAAGGATCAGTGCTGTATTATTGTACACTCTGCAAGGCTAACGGTGATTAGCAACTTGTGGGAACAAGTTTCCTCCTCTAACCTCAATGAATGAGGAGTTCACGTTTATTGAAGCGTTATTGATTTTGATATTTACATCTACAGTAAAGATGTTAATGCAATATTATTTGAATGTGCATTCCTTTCTGAATGGTAAAGTTTATACATCAAACGAGCAGAGTATAAAAACATCTGTAAGATAGATAAGCAATGAATTTATCCACATCATCTCCTAACTTGTTACATTAGGTTTAAAAGAGACTGAACTAAATTTTCAAATGGTTTATGGACAAAAAATTCCATTCAAAATGAACATTTTTAATTTTACTTTCAAAGTAGTACTATCTTTTAAGATAAGATACATTTATTGAAAGAGGTCAAGTATTTTAAAAAAATTATCTAGTTTTTACCAGTACACCTAACAAGAAAATCCTACTTTGTTCTTCTTCAATCTCAACTGAAATTTACAAATAATTATTATTTAAGAGAAGTAAAAATCCACTAACAGTTATTATATGAGAATGTTCCCTGTACCTTTCCCGTCCATCCCTGCACACGGGTTAGAGGGAAACACGCACCAACGCAAACAGACAAACTTACTCTTATCTTTTGGTGGTCAGTGGTACTTTTCGGAACAGACATTTGCTGGAGCATGAACTGGAAGTATAAAACACCGAATCATGTGTTGGACTAAGGAAAACAACTTTTCATATTAAATAAGTTTCTATCTTTCTATTGATTTTTATAATTTGACAATATTTCCTAAGTACTGTTTGATCAATAATAATAAAAAAATTGCAAACTAAATTTGCGTTAAAAATAACAAACAGAGTAAGATTTCATGATAAGTTACTTAATCATTTTCATAATTAATTACACATTTTAACTTAATTATGTGTAAATTTATATTTCTAAGACTAAATGAGATTTCTTCAAGCGAATGCTTTAATAATATTGTAATAATAATATTATATCAACACAAAAAAGAGGAAAATATTTTTTTCTTAATAGTCAGCATTAAAATAAAAGTCCGATGAATTGTAGAAAATATTTGTGAAAAAAAAGTTTCAACTAAAATTGAAAATAAAAAGTAATGAAACATAAAGATATTTAAAATTATTCATTGTCTGCACCAGTGGCTTAAGTGCTGTATCCACGCTGTTTGAGGGCAAAGTTTTACAGGCAATAGGTTTCGTCTCAATCAACTTAATACCGACACGGCAGGCAATCATGATACAGTCGGTTTGGATTCACAATAGAAGCCTGAAGTGTCGTGTTGTGTGGTGGTTAAAGTTTGGATATTGTCTGAGGGAGGAGGGGAACTGAGTATTGGGCTTGCCAGTTAGCTGAAAATAAAACCAATACTATAATACTATGGGGCTCAAATTCCATGATAAGCTGTGAATTTTGGGTTTTTAATAAATGGCCGTTTCAAGGGATCAGTCGACCTTTGTTGACAAACAACTCGTTCTTCTACATTCATCATACTCATTTCCAGCCTTCATCTCTACAATCTGCTTTCTTGTCTTTAAGTTCTTATGTCATTGTAAATTTGTATTAATAAAATATGCTCGACTAATTGCCTGCCATTTACTAATGCTTAAATCTATTGAGCTTACCTAAAATATTCCCACTAAATATCATTTGGCTCTCTTTTAACGAGAAAAAAAGAAGAAAAAACACTACATTACTAAATAGTGTTATAATTATGAGCTCCCATCCAAGAGCTACTAACCGTTACAGCCATACTCTTCTATCTCTCTAATTGCATAAAGACCAACTAATCCATCCTTAAGAGTGCAATGAGCAAATCATTGACTACGTGATTAATAGCCTTAAGTTTCAGCTCCACAATCACAATACTGATCAATTGTCATTCCCCACTTCAATTTCTCTCAGTTGCATCTTCTTATACCTGTGCAAATTCGACTCAAAAATGTCGACAGAAAAATGTCAAAAATGTTGTAGAGGTGAGGTAGCTGCCATAGCTGGGAGATCACAAATTTGTGACAGTCCTGTTACCAGATTTGTTGCTCGTTTAGAACTGCACAGGCGGCACATGCAGCTTTAAAGATTTGCTGTGGACGTGAACAATATCACCCCCCCTCTCCTCCCAATGTGGGGAGTCTATCCAAAACGACGGATCCTATAGTTACAGAGTTACTAATACCTGTGCTCTTTTACAGTATTAGCTTGCACAATAGAATCAGAGAGGCAATTCTTAAATGGTTTGATGGATCAGCTTTGTGACAGATTACTTTATTATTTCTACTAATAAAAAACATGAATTTTGGATCTTGTTCTAAATATTAATCTATACCAACAATGGATGGTAATCAGCTGATTCTCTTCATTATAATATGTTGTTTTGAAATAAATGTCGTTGTTTAATAAACTAGTAACCATGCAAGGTCTTACACATTGTTTTTTTATTTTTATTTTAAAAAAATTAAAAATTGGAAAAAATAAAATTAAAAAACTAAAAGAATGTTTTATACGTTATACTATTAGATAGGAAATTTAACAGACTACATACATACTCTTCCTAATAACATTTTCTAATGCTTTTTAATAAACTGACTCAAATAGACTCTGATTTGGGTTCAGCACTTTGTTATACAATGTAATATCAATATATAAGTTGGGCTCTTTTCATATAAAGTTAAGATAACTGAATACATTTTTATTACTTATGCTGAATTACCGCAGAAAAAAGATATCAAAAGTGGGAATGAATAAGTCATGAGAATTTAGAATTTCGCAAGATTTTTTTGTCTCAATGTCTCAAGCAAGAAAGTTGTAATTTCAGGAATTGTTTAATTCAAGTGAAATATATATTTTCAGAAAAATATTAACTCTCCAATAGTCTCCAGTTTCATGCTAATTACATATCAACTTGGAGCAGAATAAGACTGTTTAACAAAGTACACAATTGACAAGGTAATTAACTGTCAATAGTTGTGTCACACCTATTTTAAACATTTGGTCCTCAGAATAAATGTCTGAAGCTAGGGATTTATAAACTAGGAAACACCCCTGCACGCTTAGCTTACCAACCCCCTTATCCGCTGCGCTCGTTACATCTTGGCCTTTAGACTCGGCCTGTGACTTTTAACTACAAATAATAGTAGGTTAACCGTATAACATAAAATCAAATATTAAATTTATTTACAGTATCTCATTCAGATTACTTGCATTGCAACCTATTTGTCAATATATACATCTAACGATATTATTTATCCTTTTTCAAACGTGTTCATTTAATTTGATTTTGTTTAACATCTGAAGATTAATCAAATAAAAAAACAACTGCATTAAATCACCATTGAAACCTTCAAGCCCAGTATAGCGGAGCCCTACAATCGAATGTGAATAAAACCATGCTTACAAACTTCCCTGGTTTAACATTATGAAAAATCTAACCTGATCAATATTACAAACATCACTGTTTACATTCGAACAGCTGTTAATACTTTTTTTGGAAATTATTGTATAGAATTGAATTGCTTTTACTTTTCGATTTGTTTAAATCTCTCTCCATGTTATTCTCATTGCCGGAAAAAAAAACTTTGAAGGCATCACATACCCCCTCCCCTAAAGTTCACTGTTTCAGGGTGGAAATATTGAAGAATTAAGACCTTACTGCACAACTACGAACAGAGGCAAATTTTTTGACACAACCGTTTAAATTGGTCAAGAAATAAGGAAGGCGATGCATTGACAAAAAACTACTTCACACACTATATATATATATATAAAAGAGGATGTTTGTATATATATATATGTTTGAAGTTTATGCGCTGCCAAACCATCCAACCGATCGCCATGAAACTTTAGGATGTTGTCCTGTATACTCCCGAGATGGTTTCTGTGAAGTTTGATGCAGATCCGTCCACAGGGTCCCGCCCCACGGGCTCCTAAAGATCCCATGTTACTCCCATGTTCTCCATCAAATGGAGAATCTGAATTGTTTACAAAAAACATATGACTGTGTGGTTTAATGTAGTTTCACATGCCATAAGCAGATTGAAGTTTTCACAACAACAGTACTGTATATGTTTTGATTTATTGTAGTTCTACATTTCACCTTGAGAGTGTAGCACACACTACTTTTACTTGATCAGGTGATCTGTATTTGGTGTTAACTTTTTTTCCTCGGTAATTAAAACATGTGGTGAAACGTGAAAATCTTTTTATGACATGCCTCCTAAAAAGGTATTTTTTTAAATTTATAGTTCATAGAATGCTGCTTAAGAGTCCTGGTAAGGTCGTAGATCGATCTTCCTCACGAGGCGACATGCCAAGATCCAAAAATGGGACTGTAGCAGAGTGTCTTGGTGAGGCCGCAGACAGAGCATACCTCACGAGTGTAGCGAGTGACGACGGGGTTGGCACGCGAAGCGTGCAGGGGTGCCCCCTAGTATATTTATAAAAGAGGATGTTTGTATGTTTGAAGTTTATGCGCTGCCAAACCATCCAACCGATCGCCATGAAACTTTAGGATGTTGTCCTGTATACTCACGAGATGGTTTCTGTGAAGTTTGATGCAGATCCGTTCACAGGGTCCCGCCCCACGGGCTCCTAAAGATCCCATGTTATTCAAATGGAGAATCTGAATTGTTTACAAAAAACATATGACTGTGTGGTTTAATGTAGTTTCACATGCCATAAGCAGATTGAAGTTCTCACAACAACAGTACTGTATATG
This sequence comes from Stictocephala bisonia, assembly GCA_035578905.1. Lineage (NCBI taxonomy): Eukaryota > Metazoa > Arthropoda > Insecta > Hemiptera > Membracidae > Stictocephala > Stictocephala bisonia. Next base: position 217,668 of record JAQJVL010000931.1, on the reverse strand, counting down.
TTTTGATTTATTGTAGTTCTACATTTCACCTTGAGAGTGTAGCACACACTACTTTTACTTGATCAGGTGATCTGTATTTGGTGTTAACTTTTTTTCCTCGGTAATTAAAACATGTGGTGAAACGTGAAAATAAAAAATAAATAATTATTTGTTTACTTTTTAACCATGCCTCCTAAAAAATCTAATATTGGTAGAAGAAGCAAAAATGCTCGAATTCTTTCAGCTATTAGAGCTGGGGAAACATCTAGAGAGACAGAAGCACGCTTGGAAGCTGCCCAAATAAGAGCATCGTCTTCAAGAGCTGCTGAAACCCTACAGAGCGGGAAGCACGACTTGAAGACCTGCGAGAACAAGCTTCGATTTCAAGAGATGCCGAAACACCCGCAGAACGAGATGCTCGACGTGCCATTGAACGTATACGTCAGAATCAAACAAGAACACGAGTTTGTCTCAATAAAGCTGCGTTCAATTATGACAACATCGTTCATTATAACATGCATAGCGATATTGCTATTGGTCCGATGTCTACTTTATGTCCATACTGTCACGCTTTAAAGTTTAAAAAATAATCATCCGGAATGTGCTGCTCGAATGGTAAAGTAAATTTGCCACCATTGGATGAACCACCAGAAAAACTCTTTTCTTATCTGGCAGGATCTTCTCGAGAGTCCAAACACTTTCTGCAACATATTCGGAAATATAATTCTTGCTTTCAAATGACATCGTTTGGGGCATCAAATATAGTGCGATACGGTAATTTCACGCCGACATTCAAAGTGCAAGGACAAGTATACCATCAAATAGGTTCTCTTCTTCCAGTACATGAAGAAGATCCGGTGTTTTTGCAAATTTATTTCATTGACAATATAGAGGAAGAACTTGATCGCCGATGCGCCTTTAGTTTAGCCCTAAACAGGGAAATAGTCGCTGAAATACGTGCTTTACTTCATGAGCATAACCGGTTGGTCCGAGATTTTAAATCTGCATTTGAAAACCCAAGTACAGACGACTTCAAGGTTATTATCAGGGCAGACAAAACACCAACAAATGAACATACAAGAAGAATTAATGCTCAAATGGCCCCTGAGGTAGCAGCTGTGGTTATTGGAACAGAAATTACTCGATGAGATATTGTTATCAGCAAGCGAGACGGAACCAAACATCGAGTTTCTGAAACACACTGATCTTATGATGCTCTTCAATATCCTATCATGTTTTGTACCGGGTCCTTGACCGGTACATTACGTTTTTTTTCGTCGTTGTCTGCCAGGCTGCCTGAGATTCGCTTTTGCCCGGCGATTCGCGTAATTTGGTGGCCGTTGGCCCGGTTCCGTTTCGTTCCGTGTTCCAGCAGCTTCGGTCAGGTTGGCCTGTCTTCAGTTGTCTTGTGCTGCCTGCAGAATTTCGTCATGATAGGCTAGAAGCTCTAAAACGTAAGTGTTAATTTTGTAAGTTTTAATATCTAATCACCCTTTTGGTGAGTTGAAAATTTTGTTTCAATAATATTCATCGTTCTTGCTTGTGTTTCAGGGTTTTGTTAAATTTTGTGTTCTTTGTCTAGATGTTTCTCAGACTAGGTTAAAGCCATGTGCTCCATGTTACTTTTACCGTTAATGCTTTTTATATCTGCCTTTATTGTCAATAGTAGTTCTGTATAATGTTTTGTTGAGCCTTTTTACAGTTGTAGTTATCGATTTACCATATTTTTTGTTCTTTGCCAATAACCTAGCCTAGCTGTACCCTTTGATTTTCATGTTATAAAAAAAAAAAAAAAAAAAAAAAAAAAAAAAAAAAAAAAAAAAAAAAAAAGTGATTAGATATTAAAACTTACAAAATTAACACTTACGTTTTAGAGCTTCTAGCCTATCATGACGAAATTCTGCAGGCAGCACAAGACAACTGAAGACAGGCCAACCTGACCGAAGCTGCTGGAACACGGAACGAAACGGAACCGGGCCAACGGCCACCAAATTACGCGAATCGCCGGGCAAAAGCGAATCTCAGGCAGCCTGGCAGACAACGACGAAAAAAAACGTAATGTACCGGTCAAGGACCCGGTACAACCTCCCTCTGCAAAACTCAACACACCCAGGCAGGGGAGAAAACTCGGTACCTCAGGGAACCAAACAGAAGACGAAGAAGACCTCCGAAGAGTGGTGTTCCAAGGACGTCCAAGAGAAACTAAGAGGGGAAACCCCTCGAACAGGGAGCGAACTACCCTGACTGTCGGGCCCGACAAGAAAAGAGAGAAAAAGACTCTCTCAGAACAGCCACCTAGGGCGCAGAGGTGATCAATCTCTTTGCCCCAAGAAACCCCAAGGAACACCAACTCCTGGACCAACCGTTCCCCGGAAAGCCTTAAGCTGGGACACATGGGCTTTCCTAAACACCCTGCCTGATGGGGATCAACCAGCAGAGCAGTCACCGGTGACAAAAACCTGTCGATGCGGTGGGGACCAGACCACCGATAGCACAACTTTGCAGTTTCCACGAGGAGAAGATGGATATCACCTCGAACTTTATCAAATAAATCCTGGAACAGGAAATGCGACTTCAAAAAAGGTTAGTTGCAAAGATTTTTATGCGCATCGTATCATGATTAGAGGTCAGCAGACAAACCACCTTTTGCAGTGTCGACAGCTCTTCCAACAATTTATTGTTGATATGTACGCCAAAGTTGAAAGTGAACGACTGAACTACATTCGTTTTAACCAGTCAAAGCTGCGAGTCGAACAGTATATACATCTGAGGGATGCAGTTGCCAATGACAGAGCAGCTGCTGATGTTGGGCAGAAAGTTATTCTGCCAGCATCTTACACTGGAAGTCCAAGGCATATGCATGAGTATGCACAAGATGCTTTAACGTATGTTCGGAAGTATGGACGCCCTGATCTTTTTATCACATTTACATGTAATCCGTCCTGGACTGATATAACCGAATTACTCATACAGGGCCAGCAACCATGTCATCGGCACGACATAACGGCAAGGGTCTTCAAGCAAAAGTTGATTTGTTTCATGGACATAATCACCAAAAACGATATATATGGTCAGACTCGATGCTGGATGTATTCCGTAGAGTGGCAGAAAAGAGGCCTGCCTCATGCACATATTTTGATATGGTTAGTTGATAAGATTGCCCCAACACAGATTGATGACACAATAAGTGCCGAACTTCCTCATTCAGTGGAAGATCCAGAGTTATTTGCGATTGTGAAGAAAAATATGATCCATGGACCATGTGGGGTTCATAACCCAAATTCACCGTGCATGAAAGATGGAAAATGTACGAAGAATTATCCACGTGCCATGATAAGAGAGACACAGACCGGTGGAGATGGTTATCCGCAATACAGACGGAGATGTCCAGAAGATGGTGGGTACACAGCAACCATTAGTGTTAATGGCATAGACTTCGAAATTGATAATAGGTGGATAGTGCCATACTCTCCCATGCTTTTAAAATCTTTCAATGCTCACATCAACGTAGAATACTGCAATTCGGTTAAGTCGATCAAATACATATGCAAATATGTCAAGAAAGGAAGTGACATGGCAGTTTTTGGACTTGAAAATCCTAATGCTCCCGTAGATGAAATTGAACAATTTCAAATAGGGCGGTATATTAGCAGTAATGAAGCTGTGTGACGAATGCGAATTCTTGGTTTCGACATCCATGAGCGCTTTCCTGCCGTCATGCATCTCAGCGTACATTTGGAAAACGGCCAACGAGTGTATTTCACAGAAGAGAATGCTGCCCAGAGAGCTTTAGAACCACAAAACACTACTTTGACCGCATTTTTCAAGCTGTGTGACGCTGACACCTTTGCGAAAACCTTACTGTATCCTGAGGTTTCGCACTACTATACTTGGAATACCAGTACTAAAATGTTTCACAAAAGAAAACGAGGTGTCCATCATCATGCAGTGGATGGCATATTTTCAACTGACACTTTGGGACGAGTTTACACAGTGCATCCAAGCAACAGTGAGTGCTACTACCTACGAATGTTGCTCCATGTAGTAAAAGGGCCAACTTCCTTTCAAGACCTGAAAACGGTTGAAGGACAAGTTTGTCAGACATTTAGAGAAGCGTGTTCCAATCTTGGTTTGCTAGAAAATGATTCCCATTGGAACAAAACACTTGCTGAGGCATCTGAAACACGTAATGCCCAGCAGATACGAACTCTCTTTGCCATAATCTTAACAGCTTGCGCTCCTTCAAATCCACAGCATCTTTGGGAAAAGCATAAAGAGAGTATGAGCGAGGACATCCTCCTCCGATTACGCAGAATTAATCCTGGCTTAGAAGTGCAGTATTCAGAAGATGTTTTCAATTAAGCGCTTATTTCACTTGAGGATGTATGTATTTCCATAAACAACAAAATGCTCAATGAAATCGGGCTGCGTTCACCGGAAAGAAACAGAAATGGCGTTCCTGATAAAGAGTTGTTACAGGAAACACAGTACAACATAACTGAACTAAAAGTGTACGTTGAAACCCAAGAAAAAATACTAACTGACGATCAAAAGCTCGCATACGACACAGTCATGCACTATGTTCGAGAGGGGAATGGTGGCCTTCTTTTCATTGACGCTCCAGGTGGCACAGGAAAAACGTTTTTGTTGAATTTGTTACTGGCAAAAATTAGGGTGAACAAAAATATTGCTCTGGCTGTGGCTTCATCTGGAATCGCAGCCACTTTGCTTGATGGAGGACGCACGGCACACTCGGCTTTTAAATTACCATTGAATTTAAATCAAACCGCAAATTATCAATGCAATATCAGCAAAACATCTGGAATGGCAACTTTGCTCCAAACATGCCAGCTTATTATATGGGATGAGTGCACCATGGCCCATAAAAAAGCGCTAGAGGCACTTGACCACACTCTTAAAGATTTTAGAAACAATAAAAGGCTAATGGGTGGAGCATTAATACTGCTCGCCGGTGATTTCCGCCAGACTTTGCCAGTTATACCAAGGTCAACGCCAGCAGATGAGCTGAACGCATGCCTTAAGAATTCCTCCTTATGGAGAGATGTGAAAAAATTAACACTGTCAACTAATATGCGGGTGCATTTACTACAGGATAATTCCGCAGAGCACTTTGCTAAGCAACTTTTGGATATGGGAGACGGGAAACTTCCACTTGATCCCCTAACAAAAGAAATAGATTTCCCAACAAACTTTTGCCAGATGCAATCATCACTCGAGGATCTAGAGAAAAACATTTTCCTGGACATTGCTATTAATTTAAGAGATCACAATTGGCTTTGTGAGAGAGCAATCTTAGCTCCAAAAAATGATGATGTGAATCGTATCAATATAAAGATACAATAAAAATTCCCGGTGTTGCGACGGAATACAAATCAATTGACACAATTGTCGAAGAGGAACAATCAATAAACTATCCAACAGAATTTCTAAATTCATTAGAGCCTCCTGGAATGCCACCGCATACATTGAATTTGAAAGTAGGTTTGCCAATATTGCTTCTTTGAAATTTGAACTCCCCAAAACTGTGCAACGGGACTAGACTTACTGTAAAAAAACTAATGCCCAATTTGATTGAAGCAAAAATATTGAACGGAAAATGCAAAGGAGAAGATGTGCTGATACCAAGGATTCCGATGTTTTCAACTGATTTGCCATTCAATTTTAAACGGCTCCAATTTCCTGTGCGACTTGCTTTCGCAATAACTATTAATAAATCTCAAGGACAGTCATTGTGCGTTGCCGCAATAAATTTAAGTAATCCATGTTTTTCACATGGACAGCTCTACGTCGCTTGCTTGAGAGTAGGCTCACCAAAAAACCTTTACATTTATACACAAAATAAGAAGACCAAAAATATTGTTTACCCTCTTGCACTCATTTAATAAATAATGGTTTTTTCTATAATTCTTTTTATTGCTTTATTTTGGTATGTCAATGAAAAATGAAAGGCGAGACAACGTCCGCCGGGTTCAGCTAGTATATATATATAAAAGGATACCATAAATTATAAATAGCCTATACAAGTAAGAGTTTAATAAAAAAATAATTAGAATTGGTCTGTCCCTATCTGGAGTGTTTAAGAAGTTCAACTCAGTTTTTATTCGGACATCCCTGATAGGTAGCTTCCCTGCTTTGTTATCTACTTCATTGTTAACTAATCCTGTAACGCAAATCGTAAAGTGATTGTTTTACATTATACCTATAAAAATGAATAGTATAAAATTCAAAAGTCATGACTATGTCATTTAATATAAGTTAAACATAGTTCTGAACATTTCCCCCTTTTGGCCAAAATTAACATCCCCTTTTAAACCAAAAAGCACCACACCGATGAAAAACCTCAATATTGAATTCAAAAGAAACCTTCAGATGAATGGAGCAACTAATTAATATTTACAAATTATGTTTTAGTAGCTTGATGCTTTTGATAGTGACATTATTTTCCAAAGACCTCAAGTTGTATTTTAAATATTTATTGGATAATGTATGTTTTTGTTTTTACAAATTACAGTAAAAGGTTTAGCAATTAAACATAAAAAAAGCTTTAAAATAACTAAACAATATATTATAAAAATAAGTGTACAATGTGCATGCCATTTAAACTCAAAAGTTAATACCAGTATTATCAAGGGAATAGTATGGTGTCGTAGCCCTCTATGAATAAGGTTCCCTTTATACACCTGAGGGGTGTGTCGTTGAAGATAAAAAGGCCATAAATTTTGCTCTATATAAATTTCTTTAACAATCCAAAACATTTGAGATGTATTCAAAGATGATTCCACAACGTTTTAACATTTTCTAGATTTTTCTGGAACAATCGGGAACATACCACAATGTTGTGAAAAATTCAAGAACACCTAGAATGAAGTGGAATTTTTGGACCCTTTTTTAAAAAGGTACCCATAGGTAGGGGTATATAAAGCAAAATCTGTCATGAGTTCTAAATCAGTTTCTTATCAGTAACAAAGGGAAGAAATTAAATAGAAGTGAACATTCAATATAGTGTAGGTAATTGGAGTAATGAGAGCTGAATACTCTAATATATATAGTGACCTAGTATAAATCAAAATTAAAGTGTGTAAAGTTTATTATTTCATATATTTGTTAATAAAACACAAAATTAATTTACATCCTTTATTCCAACAACCACACAATCTCACATCAAATACCTGAGCAAAGCTGGGTACTCCAGCTAGTTTTTAAATAAGTGAAATAACTATTAATGACATTATCTTTTTGTGATTAGTTAACGAAATTTTAATCAATATTTTAAACTGAATTTGAACGGTTTAAAATAAAGGCTTAATATGGATTGAAAATGAATAAAAGGTCAAGGGTTCCAAGTGATGAATTGGGCTATGTGCTACTCATGAATTCTCATATCATGTTGATGGTTGATAAGACAAAAATTCAATACTATTATTTTGATTCAACATTAAACGACCAAAATAAACAAGTCAATTATTTGTGTTTTCAAATGTTAATTACATTGATAAAAATATTGTTTAAAATTCAATTCAATTCAAAAACACTTTATTTACATAATAGCACATAATATGCACAATGAATGGCGTCATATTTTATTATACATTCCAGTGTGTTGAATTTTTAAAAAACTAAACCTAACAGACAAATAAATTGTCAAAAATTAAACTAAAATAAATAATTATAAAACAAACAAAGCAGACAGAAATAAGTAGGCCTAACTAGCTGTATAAGGTGATTGGTTTTCAAACTCAACACTGTGATTGAAACAGTTAATGTGGTATTTTTTTTTTTTTTTTTATGGCTGAAATTGTTTGTATCTAACACCACGTAATAAAAACAATAATAGCAGCTGGCAGAAAGACAAATGTAATTTGGTACCTAAGGTAATAGAAATCATGAGTTATAACTGTTCGGTTTTCATCTGTGACTAATAAAGAGCGGATACATTTAAAAATGAACCAAATGACCGGAAATACATGTGATGACATCAAGTTCCTATCGTGAATTAATTGCATTTAAAATTTCACTTCCTAAAAATGGTAACAAAAAATAGGTAGGATTGGCATTCCAACATAACCTACAAAATAACAAACAACAGTAAAGTATTTTCAGTTGATTGAAATGACCACCTAACATCATGGAAATACCTATTCTTTGACAGATTTGGTACGAGTGTATAATGGTTCTCAAATAATTAGCTAATTGTAAATTTTAATCACTACCAGGAATTTCAAAGCAGCAAATAATACAAATCTATTATAAAATTCAAAACCTACAAATATTTGGGATCATCGTACCTCAACAATAAGAAATCTACGAGATTATAACTGGCACACTGTGGCACATCCAACAGATCTTGACAAAGCGTAAACATTATCTCCCCTACACTTAGAGAGTGAACAAGTGATAGCTGATTTTAGATTGACGTTAACCACTCAAAAAAAATTACAGATGATATGTGATAGTTCAAAGATATTTATTGAATATAACCATTGATTATGTACACCTACAATAGATAAACCATCTAATAGGAATATTTGTGGCAGTAATTTTGTTAGTTTGTGTGGCCCGCAACCTCAGCTGGTTTAAACTGCATTACGTTTACATGGGACTACACTAGCGCTCCACAATGGACCACAAAAATAGCTGATATTTTGAGACTCAAAATTTAACATTGAATGGAGATCTATTAGTGTATAAAATCAATGATATAACTCACTCTAGGAATAAAAGAATCTTATTTTAGTCTTGTAACGACAATATCCATAACTGAAATAGGCCTAGTGGTTGATTACCATACCGTCTACATGAGAAAAATAAGTCAATTTATGCAATTTTATTTTTTTCTTTTAATAAGACTGAAAAACTTATTAGATTTATTAATTGCAACTACAAGTCTCATCAGGAATCATTTTTTGTTTTTTATGATGTTTAGTAACAATACTTTTTCATACATTTTCTGGTTTCCGACAATACATGTTGATTAACAAATAATAGTGTCCATTAATTAATTATAAAATGTTTAAATGAAGCAACAGTAAAACATTTTAAGTGGTGCAATAATTCACTTCATAATCCAAAAATATCACATTTTACATTTAATTAATCATGCTTTAAATATCGCTGTGGGCCAATTTGATTTAACATGTTTGGGTGGGTAGGTGGATCAATACCATCATGCATGTGATTGAGCGGGTGGGTTAATACGGATTCATACGGATGTGAGTTTCAACCCAATCAGATGAAAAAATGTTGATAGCCACAAGGGGCGGTCCCTAAATTATGTAACGTCTGAAGGGTGTCATGCACTGTTACGAGGAAGTGGTGGGTTCTACGTACCCATACACGTACAGTGGTATTGACCCACCTGCCCACTCATAAACATACAGCAATACTGAAAAAAAAAAAAACACGCCCAACCAAACATGTACAGTGGTATTAAACATTATTGAACGTTATGTACAAACTGCTTGTCTTTATATATTATTATGCAGTACAACAAACAGTAATGTTTACTTGCACTGTTTAATAATATTATTCAGAGCAGACAACCACACTCTTTCTTTCCTACAGAAAATTATTGTACAGAATGTTGACATCTGGTTGTCATAGCATGCAATATTATTTTGGATCACAAAATCTGAGTGAGGTGAAGCACGGACATGGGGTAAATGTAGCGTATATTATATCCGTGATACATCCAAGCGCATCGTAACTAGAAACTATTGTTTTGGAGGATCCATTTACTTATTATTTAGAAAAAACAAAATGAGTAACAGTCACACATACCTTTTGCCAAGGGTGCGATTTGATTTGGGGAAATTTGAACTCTGTATAGTTAGGGTTCATCTCACGTATCTGCTCACGGGTGGGTGTACCCAGGACTTTAATTATCTCTACCAGCTGATCCACACCCGAGTCCCCAGGAAAAATAGGCTGTCCTAGAAGTAGTTCAGCTAACACACAACCCGCACTCCATACGTCTGTAATAAGAAAGGTCTGATATAAATAAAAAGGTTCTTGGTTACGTAACTTTATAGAAATGCATTCTAACATTATTTCTACAAATACATGTGACTTAGTGAGCTTAGTTTAATAAATAGTTTTTTAATTATCATAATATGTGTTGCATAAAACTAATTAGCATAATAGTTTTTTAATTAGCATGTACTGTTAAAAACCGTATTGACTGTCGATAAGGTAAATCATGTAAAATTGTGTAATAAGACTAGGTTAGCCTCATTTGACATATGTAATCTGTATACTAATATTCCAGTTGATGAAGTGATTAACTTAGTTAAGGACAAACTTGTAGAACAACAATATGAAAAAATGTATGTAAATCAGATTGTAACGTTGCTCAAAACTATCTTGAAACAAAATTACTTCCGTTTCAATAACAAATTTTACTTACAAAACAATGGTTTAGCTATGGGTAGTCCACTGTCAGCCATTCTGTCAGAAGTTTATTTACAGCATTATGAAGACACCATTTTAGATAAATTAAAAAAAGAAACATGATATCATATTTTACACCTGTTATGTCAATGATATTCTGGTTTTATTTAACGAGAAATCATGTAATGACTTAGATAATATGTTAGATGTTCTTAATTGTCACCACCAGAAGCTTAGATTTACCAGTGAACTTGAATCTATGAATGAAAAAGTTAATTTTTTGATCTAAAAATAATTTGTAATCATAACAAACTTTCATATAGAATTTTCAGGAAACCTACTCAAACCAATTATACATTAAATAACAGTTATGTTCATCCCCCCCGTCTCACAGCTAGCTTCAGAAATATGTTATATAGGGTGTATTCAATACCATGAAGTTTTGCAGATAGAAAACAGGAAATAATTGTAATAAAATTAATAGCTATTGCAAATGGATACAAGGCATCAATCATTGAAAAAGAACAAAAGAAGTATGTATCCCTCCATTACAATGGACCATTCACGCAAAGAGTTGGTAATAGATTTAAGAAATTCAATTTATCAGTAGTTTTTAAGACTTGTAATAATATGTCCAGCATTTTACACCTAAATATTGAAATTGAAGATAAATTTAGTGATTCAGGAATATATAGGATTAACTGTAATGATTGTAATATGTTTTACACAGGTCAGACTGTAAATTTTAGCAAAAGATATAAAAACCATGTCTCTGCTTTTAAAAACAAGAAACCTAAAACAAGAAAGCTAAACACCTTCTAAACTGTACCCACATTTTGAATAAAATAGATGAAAATGTAGATATTCTAAAAGTTTGTAAGAAGGGTAGGATTATGAATGCTTGGGGAATAATTTATTTTTAAAGAAAAATGTAGTAAGGATCGTGATAAACTAATGAATGAATAGGTTAATTTTGATTCCAAAATAGTTTTTAAAAATGTAATTTCAGCGATTAAAAGAATAGAAGTAACAGCCATTAGGGATTAGCGAACAATATCATAGCAGCTGCCATTTTGACGATTCCAGCTGATGGGGTCATGTGATCATAGGTCTATAAATTGAGTTGTTGAACACCATTTTCCATTCTTTTGTGAATACCTCTGGTCTGAGGAAGGTGAGCGTGATTCACCGAAATCGATCACCATAATATTTGTGCATTTTGTACTTGTATTGTGGTATATTTGTGCATTTTGTGCTTATATTGTGTTGTGTGACGTTTACTAGCACTGTTTAGTTTAATGACATCTTACTTAAAACATGACATCTTAACAGGAAACAGATGGTATATCAGAAAAATTACATTTCTAATAATTAGGTAATTAAATTTGATGTTCCTCAGAGATCTGTCTTGGGCCATTTTTTGTTTTTAATTCCAATAAATTACTTCCCATGTAACATGCTATGCAAATCAATATTATAGCAGATGATACTACTCTAGTTCAGTCTGGGGAAACATTGAAAAACTGCAATTAGATCAAGATATAGTAGTAAAAGAGGTATTCAAATGGTTTAACCCTCCTAGTGTTCACTATGTATCCTGAAAATGTTCGGCAGATTTAGCTTGATTTCCAGACATTTGTTTGAAAAATAATATAAAATATATTTATTATTATAAATACATACTATTATATATCATTTTATTTGTTATATTACACTGAATATTTTACAATATATTTTATGTACATACCTTCATTTTGAAAAATTTTGTGCATCCAAAACTGAAGAAAACATTTTTTTTTTTCGTTGTTTTAGAAAAGTTTTCACTGTTACCATGGAAATAAAATAACACAAACAAACAAATCCAGGATAGCCATCTTGTTCAAAATTTAGTAAACTTTAAAAATATATACAATATATACAAATGTTTTGCTCAGCAAAAATTGGAAAGGACAAAAAACAAACGTAAACACCGGCGATTCTATATGGCCGATCCTCATTCACTGACTGTTACAGCTATTTTGTAAACAAATCACAATTCTCTCGATGCGTGTAATCGATCATACTCAACTATCGATTATTCGGTATCATCTCCTGTTTCGATTGATACCACATAGAGTATTATTGACGGAACGATAATGCCAGAATAGCATATGTAACAATGGACTGCACAGTTGCCGACGCATCGGCAATAAACATTTACGAGAAGTACTAAATTGCCGATGCATCGGCAATAAACATGAGGAGGGTTAACACAAACAATCTACACATTAATAGTTAAAAAAAAAAACCCAGAATTTAGTCATCGAATAAACCAGCCCAAAAACATAGTAAAAGAGGTATTCAAATGGTTTCACAAACAATCTACACATTAATAGTTAAACAAAAACCCCCAGAATTTAGTCATCGAATAAACCAGCCTAAAAACAGTCTATTAAACTCCTGGGTTTATATACTTGGATAGCACTTTAAAATGGGATGTACGTATACAAAACCTTTGTACAAAACTATCTAGAATTACATATTTATTAAGAAAACTTAAACTCAGCGTAAGTACTGATATGTTGATTACTACCTACTATGTGTAATAAAAAGATTTAAATTGTGTAAAATGATAAAGAGAAATACCATTTATAGGTGTATATAATCAAGGGAAATATATTCAACCAACAACTTTTAATAACCAGTATATAATGAATGATTTGTTCTTTGTTACCTTGACAACATATTTGAACTAATAACATGTGTTATTAAATATAATAATGAAAAGAACAAAATAATGTAAACATAGAGATTACACAAAACTATTCCAACACCCTCCTTATTTGTGGAATCCCTGATACTTGATGCAATCTCTTAACTTCTCACTATCAAGCGCCTTAGTTAATGAGTCAGCAATCATCTATTTAGTGGACATAATTGAAGGATAACAATTTAATTTGACCTTATCCCTCAGGAAATTATGTCTAACATCAATGTACTTGGTTCTGGCTTAATACGCTCCATTTAAAGCAAGCTTCTTTGCTCCCTGATTGTCACAGGTCTGAATCAATCTCTCGTACAAGGATCAATCTCTTCTGCTAAACCTCGCAACCATAATGCTTCTTGAGCAGCTGAAGACAGCCATATATTTGGCTTCTGTTGTTGATATTGCCACAGTAGGTTGTTGTTTAGTACACCATGATATTGGACCACCACATTTCATAATTAAGTATCCAGCAACATATCTTCTTTCATCAGGATCACAGTACTCAAGAAAGATTCCACCCTTAGAACCATCAAACTGTAACTTCCATGAAAAAGTCCCTTTTAAGTACCTTAGCACTCGTTTAATGCCAGTCCAGTGACAAATTCCTGGGTTATTGTTGAATCTACTCAAATTACTGATTGCGTAAGCAATGTCTTGAAACTTGAGCCGCAAACAAAAGACAAGTTTAGCTCTTGGTAAGGAACTTGTTTCATGTTTTCTCTTTCTTCTTCATTTTTGGGCTCTTGACCTTTAGTAAATTTATCATTACAACTCGTTGGTGATGATACTGGGTGACATTGATCCATTCTGAATCGTTTAAGTATATTTTCAATGTACGTTTGTCGGCTCAACCAAACTTTCTTCTTGTTTCTGTCTCTAGTTAGTTGAAAACCTAGATTAGACTTTGCCTCACCGAAATCCTTCATTTTAAAAGTACTCATAAACTGAACTTTCATCTGCTGTTTTACTTTTCTGTTATTGGAAAATAATAAAATATTGTCAACCCAAACTGCAACTAAAAACATCAATCCTTTTTCAATTTGATAATTAACACATTAATCAAATTTAGATTGTTTTAAACCCATGCTTTTTAAACATGAATCTAGTTTCTCATTCCATACTCTGCTAGCTAGTTTGAGCTCATATATACTCTTCCGTAGATGACAAACTCTAGATGTACCATCTTCGTAACCAGGAGGTTGACACATATACAATTCCTCTTCGAGATCTCCTTGAAGAAAAGCAGAAACAGCATCCATTTGATCTATGTCTAGATCATCTTCAGCAGCAAGGGCAAGTAAATACCTTATCGAGCTGTAACGGACAACAGGTGAGAAAGTTTCTTCGTAATCCATTCCCCTCCTTTGGGCGAATCCTTTCACAAATAATCTTGCCTTAAGATATACAGTATCACTCTTGGCATCTTTCTTGGACTTTTAAACCCATTTACACTCTAATGGTGTCCTTGTTGCTGAGGGTTCAACCAATTCCCAAGTCTTATTATGAATCTGAAACTTAATTTCATGGTCCATAGCCCTCTTCCATGAGTCTTTGTATTCACGCCTCTTCATATGTTAAGTAATGCCTCTTCATAACTTAACGGATCGGACAGATCTTGACTGAAGACTGCATAGGTTACAAAATCCTTCAGTGCAACCGGAGGTTTTCTATTTCGTTGAGGTCTAGAGACTATGAGCTCAGAGTCTTATTCTGTTGTCGAGTACGAATCAATAATTATATCAATTAACTTAATGTAATCTGGAACTGATGACAGTACTTCATCATCACTGGAAAAAATGTTACCCTCATCATTATGCATATTTTCTTTCAGTTCATCTGGAAAACACATAGAAATGTCTGTTTTTATTCTGACAATGATCTTTCAACAAAAAGCTTCCCCATTGTTTTTCTGAAATAGTAACATCTCTTGATATCAATACAACTTTTTTCTGCGGATTATACAATCTGTACCCTTTAGAATGATCACAATATCCAACAAATATACAGGGAGTAGATCGTGGACTAAGTTTTTTTTGTTTGCCTAAAGGAATGTGGATAAACGTCTTACAGCCGAAAATGTTAAGATGTTGTAGAGTAAGCTTTTTACCTGACCACTTCTGTATTGGGGTGGTAACTACAGACCTGCATGGTGTAAGTAGCAGTAATTTACAGCTTCAGCCCAAAAATTATTTAGGAGCTCAGACTCTACCAGTATACATCTTGCTCTGTCCAAAAGTAAACGACTAAGACGTTCTCCCTTCCCATTTTATTTTGCTGTGGTGAGTAGGGACAAAGTTTGATGCACAGTGCAAGATGTCTTCAGGAACTCAATCAACTTATGATTACAGTACTCCTTCCATTGTCTGTTCGCAAAACTTTTATTTTTTTATCAGTCTGTTTTTCAACATATTGTTTGAACATTTTAAAATGGTAAGGAACTTGGTCCTTCAATTTAAAAAAATAAACAAACACAAAGTGACTATAGTCATGTAGAAATGTTAAAATATATCTAGAACCTAATAAACTATTCACTTCCATAGGTCCTACTAAGTTGGAGTGTATTAGTTCTAGACATTGACTAGTTTTAGAACTACCGTACTCCTAGGAAAAGATAAACGATGGCTTTTTCCCAAAATACAGATATCACACAGTTTCTGGTTTACTTTCAGAAATGTTGATATAATCAGCCAAGCCATTAGTCAATTTCCTCAAACTATCATAATTTAAATGCTTCATGCGTTGATGCCAGAGAGTTATATCATTGCATTGCATGCTTAGAGCAAATTCATTATGAACGATGGCTTTTTCCCAAAATACAGATATCACACAGTTTCTGGTTTACTTTCAGAAATGTTGATATAATCAGCCAAGCCATTAGTCAATTTCCTCAAACTATCATAATTTAAATGCCCCATGCGCTGATGCCAGAGAGTTATATCATTGCATTGCATGCTTAGAGCAAATTCATTATGAGGCATATCTAACTTAAATAGATTGTTTGTCAAACTGGCTGAAGCAATCAACTGATTATTTGAATTGAAAACTTTGGCTCCTTGACTACTGAATACCACAGAGTTCCCTTTATTCACAATTTGACTAACAGATAGTAAATTAACTTTTAAGTTTGGCACATAATATATATTACTTACAGTTTGTAAGCAGTTGTGACTATGCCGTTCACATATTCTTCCACGGAACTAGTCTTCCAGTTTTGTAATTATCAGAATACTGAGAAGTCCAACTCTTTTGGTTAATCCATCATCCTGAAAAGCCTTGATTAAACTGTTCCAAGCTTCTTTAGCTGTGGTTGTATTTTGAATATGTACATAATTCACCGGATCAACCAATAAAATCAGCTTTGAACGACATTTTGTATCCTTTCTCTTATGCTGTTCTACACCATAGATGTTAAACACAGTCCCATAGATTCAAATCTTCCAAATAGGCTTAGACTGCAAATTTTCATGTAAGAAAATTTTCACGATCTTGAGTCTCTCAATTGGCAATGAATTTTGAACATTTGACATATCAAACACTGAATTGAAAATTTAAATATGAAAAGCACTAGTTGAATGACTAATTCCTGAGCCCAAAACCTGTAGTAAAAAGACTTAAATTGTGTAAAATGATAAAGAGAAATACCATTGATAGGTGTATATAATCAAGGGAAGTACATTCAACCAACAACATTTAACCCTTTGCGGTCTGTAAGCCATCTCAGGTGGCTTTCGCCATTTTACAGTTGAGATCTAGTACTTTTCCCGCGTCACTGTCGCCCAGGTCTACTACGCCACCTCAGATGGCTCGAGACGAATTGCGTGTCAGGTCTGCTCCGTAGCCGACGTTGTCTCAGCTGGGTATTGCATTAATTGTTACAATTTGCTGTTGATTGTTATCGTACAGTAATTCTTTACTCTCTATTAAATTCTGTAATTTAATTTTAATTATTGTGGTCTTGTTTAATGATAATTTAATTGTTATATTAAAACAAATTGAATACCATAATTTAAAATATATATATAGAAAATAATGATTGAAAATGGCATTATTTGGGCAGTTACTAAGAAGGGTATGAGGAATTGTTAAGAAAACTCAATATTTCATCATTTTTATTACTATTAATTTAAATTTATTTTACTTAGATACATTATTATTCAAAATATGTATAAAACGTAATAAATGTGCAATGTGCCTTAATATAGAAAATATCACTATCAAAAGAGTAACATGACTAACATAACTTCTACACATTTGTTGTTTAAAATTTACATATAATTATTTAATGTATGAAATTTTTCCTGTATTTAATGAAAAATTATTTAATGTATATAAAAATAAGTCCTCTTATATCGTCGGAACGTAAATCGTGAGCCATGAGAAATATTTACTAAAATGAATTAAAAACTAAACAACAACTATTTACATTATTAATAACTACAACTGCACTAAACATACGAAAGTAACTTTATCAAATACAGTATTAGTAATATTCACAGCACTCAACACAATGAACTAGCAAAACGTGCCATTTTGGGAGAACTGCAGACGTGTACTTAATCTACAATGACATTTGTATAGTAAAAATGGATAGACCTATACGGCTGTTGAATATTTTATTATGTAGTTAAATATATTGTCAAAAGAGTGCAGCACTAACCAAGGAACACTAGCGATTCTAATGAATTAGAAGTAGAATTAAAAACGAAAGCCACATGAGGTGGCGTACAGTGCGTTCGAGCATATCAGACAAAGCCACCTCAACTGGCGTACTGTATCTGAGTGACAGAGGCGCGGCGAAACAGCCGATACTTGGCAAGGAAAATGGCGGCAGCCACCGTAGGTGGCGTATAACATTTAGAATACAGGAGTTCGGGTTTTAACGAGTCCGAAAAGGGTTAATAACCAGTATATAATGAATAATTTGTTCTTTGTCACCTTGACAACATATTTGAACTAATAAAATTTGTTATTAAATATAATAATGCAATAACATGTGTTATAAAATATAATAATGCAAAGAACAAATGTAAACATAGAGATTACACAAAACTATTCCAACACTATGCATTCTTCCATTCTCAGATTGTATATAGTATTACTTTATGGGAAAACAGTGCACATATTGAACAAGTTTTAAATGGCAGAAATACGCATTAAGAATCATAAAATGATTAGATAATAGAGAATCTTCCTCTCCTGTTTTCAAAGAACTAAAGATAATGACAATTCCATGTTTGTACATATACTTCTGTCATATAGATGTTAAAGAAAATGTATTGAAATATAAAACAAGATATGATATTCATAATTACAGCACAAGGAAAACTACACTCAAGATTTACTTCCTATCAGACTTTTGAAAACTAAAAACAACTTTTTTTGTATGAAAAAAGACTATTCAACAATCTGCCACAGTCAGCTCATACTGTCAGTCTTCTTAAATTAAAAAAAAAGTTGAGTTCATGGCTTAAAGGACAAGTATTTTACAAGGTTGATGATTACTTATTAGCTGAAGATAGTTAATTAAATAAAATATTTTATCGTTAAAGCAGAACATATGTATATAAATTTATGTTATTTGTTTATTTATTATTTGTGTATTGTGTATTTATACTGTATTTATGTAATTATTACTTATTGTGTACTTAATGTTGATAATATGTAAATTATTTATATGTTTTCTTTTGTTATATTTATAAATGTATCTACTGTAAATTCAATCTTGTTTTATAGTTATTGTTTGTTATGCGATTTAAATTATTTATTCTAAATCTTATTTAGTTCATAAGATAGCTGAACAAGCAATATTTGTCATCATTAATATTAAATTAGTTTAAGTTTGACAAAATCTAATACATCAATGAACGTCTAATGATTAATAAGTTCCTGATCTTGACTTTGTTGATCAGTGCTCCTCTCTTGGGGAGTTTTATTGAAAATATACCATATATTCAGCCTTGACGATCGGCTTCTTACTAATGAATGTAAACATGCATTTCCAATATTCATAAGATTATTGTGCCATGTGATATCTATTGGCTATTTGCGTTACTATAGACAATTTTCCATTTCTAATGAATAAATGGATATTGTTTTTTGGAAAAAAACTTTATTTTCCATTTTGAGTATTTTTTTAAGGAGAAGCCAATCTCTTTAGCATTACTACACCCGTTACCCATAGTCTAATTATCTGTGCAGAGAACTTTATAGAGTAAGGAGGGAGGGGGGAACCAGTGCAGTACAAGTGAACATTACTGATAAATATAGTCCAAGCTGGATTCGAACCTATGCTATCCCTAACCCAAGCTCAAAGTCCAAGACAACTCAGCCACTGGCTCACCTAACACTTGCCTTTAATAACAACCTCATGACTTAACAGCCCTTTTAAAACCTTCCGTTGAACAATACTTTGATACAGGTAATATCAACAATACTCTGATTTTGAAGTCTAAACCTTACAAAAAGCTATTTTTCATTTAGTATTAAATGTTCATATTTTATATAAAAAAAATTACTAACACTCCCCCATTGGTAAAAGAGCCTAATGATATCATTTAGTAAATTATAAGCATTAAAATTAAATTAGTTTCTCATCACTAAATAATACAACTTTTTGGGATGAACTCATTTAGTAATATGTTTTAGCTTACTTTTTCAGACTTTTAAGATTTACCATTTTAATGTTTGAACATGAGTTTACTAATATATTTTTTATAGTAATTTCATATTCAACCCTACAGGTTAAATTTGGGGACTAGGCCTAGGATTTCAGTAGTAATGAAAGGAAAGGAAAGCACCACCCAGGTAAACTGGTACATAGTAGATAGTAGCACTATGTACCGGTTTACCAGGTATTCTGCTTTCCTTTCCTTTCATAACTACTGAATTACTCAAGCGTATGAAACCAAATCTTACATTAACCCTTTGCAGTCCAGACAAAAATGTTTGGTCAGTGTTAAAAACTCCAGTCCAAGTAAGAAAGTACTAGCAAAAAACTCCAAGCCATACTTACCCTTACAATTTTGTAAGGGTTTCATAAAGAATTGATAAGTAAGGTATTTTGTGAATTAGAGATATGATTTTTGTTTTGTTTTATTTTGTTATGAAATTCTAATTGTAAAAATTTAAAAAAAGAACCGAAATACAACTTGTTTTACTGTGTTTTTTTTTTTACTTTACCAAAATTTTGATCTAAAAAATGTTATAAGACTTTCAGCCTTTAAAACTAAAATAAAATATTGAACTACCATGAACCATTGTTATTGTTTATCGTCTTTCAACGGCTTAGCCATTTAATTACAAAGAACATTAAAAGTATAATGTTATATTTATGTTAGAATATGTATGTACATATTCTAATTGCGTTATATAACATTGATAGAAAATATAAATAACAATGAAATCAAATATAACAAACATGTATGGCAATAGTAATGGAAATTGCTAAAATAGACACAATTCAGCACATAACTTATGAGGGGGAAATTATTTATGTAAAGATCGAAGTGAGGTTTTAAAAGATGCAGTTGATGAGCAGAAAAAGTTGATGTGGTCTGGAAGTGTGTTACCCAGATGCTGAACTCATACCATGGGACTATTTGCTGTGAAGAAGGTGGTTAGAGAAGGTTTTGCAAAGAGGACTTTAGATCTTGTGCTAGAAGGTACTCTGAAGTGAATTCTCTCCAGGAGATCAGGGCAGTCAGAAATTCCATTTACCAGCTTGTATATGAACAGCATATCCTGATTGAAGCGTCTTGATTCAAGGGAAGGAAGGTCCAACAGTGAATGAACATCTTGCATAAGTACTTCTCATTATTCAAATCCAAGTCTCAGACCTACAAGTCTTAAGAACTGCCATTGGACCTTATCCTTAATCTCTCTCAGAAATAATTGATGAGGAGACCATACTACACTGTTGTACTCAAGGTGGGGTCTCACCAAACAGCAGTAATACGTTTTTAATATAAACACATCTGTAAAGGTCTTGGAGATTCTGTAAAGAAGGCCAAGAACCTGAAGAGCCTTGTTGCAAATCTTATTGACGTGAGGTTCCCAGCTCATAGGGGAAGTGAATATAACACTATGTTCCTTATAATTACAAACTTGTATACAACATTTCATGCACTTACTTTCATACATAAAACCATGGTAAGCAATAATTGAACTGCTGACAAATCAGAAATGTTGCATGTATACAGTATACACACTCTGATCAACTTTGTTTCTGAAGCACCAGTCACGTTTATTTATTTTACTTCCCTAAATTATGCATCAGTAACTGTATTTGATACGATAAATATTAAATAAAATACTAAAAATATATATTTATATAATGTTGTTTATAGATGTTTATTGATATACCCACTAAGTCAAAAGTCGTAAAATAATAAAAATCGTCAAACCTGATAAATGTTATAAAAGATGAAAAAGCGAAAAAATTGCACATGAATAAAATATCCTATATATACAAAAAACTAACACTCTAGCAAAAACACCATGTGACAGTGTTAAGTAATTTGTGTGCCAAAACAGCTGAAAAAAACTACTTGATAGAGTAAACTATAAAGTACTACAGTAGAGCGCCGATTATCCGAACGTCGGTCATCCGAACCGTCGGTTATCCGAACGCCCTAATATGTATGTACTGTAATTCATATTTTGAACGTGATTCTCAAGTACGTAATTCAAATTCGTGCGCCAACCGAAACTCCCGCTGCGCCGGTGTCGTTCACTGTATGCAGCGCTTAAATACGTCTGCCGCCTACGGCCTACGTTACTCGGCGCTCGTAGTATAGTCACTAGTCAGTGGCTTGTAAGCCTTTGCCGGGAACGGATCGTAGTACTGTTGTGCTGTTTGTTGTCACGTTTGGTTCGAGACAGTTCTGTTGCAATGTCTTCAAAAAGGAAACGCGTTGTTCTAAGTGTGTCGGATAAACTTACTACAATAAAGCGATTGAAAAGTGGTTCTAGTGGAGCAAGTTTCCTCAAGAATACGGTGTTGGTAAAGCAACAATTTCAGAAATAAAAAAGAAGAGCGATTCTATCTTGAAATTTGCGTGTGTGCTTGACAGTGCTGATGGAAGCTTGAACAGAAAAACAATGAAAACTGCCAAAAACCAAGATTTGGACACAGCAGTTTATACATGGTTCATGCAGGTACGTGGTCAAGGACAGCCTGTAAGTGGCCCTTTGATATGCGAAAAAGCGCTTGAAATGAACAATAAGCTCGGTGGTGATGTTGATTTTAAAGCTTCTACTGGGTGGCTGAAGCGTTTTAAATCCCGCCATGGAATACGAGAAATAGATATTCAAGGGGAAAAATTGTCTGCTGATGTTGCAGCAGCTGAGTTTTAAAATTTCATTTAAAAATTTGATAGAAAAAGAGGCTTTTAACCCTGACAATGTGTATAACGCTGATGAAACTGGCCTTTACTGGAAAAAGATGCCGACGAAATCTCTAGTTTCTAAAAATGAAATGTCAGCACCTGGATTCAAAGCTAGCAAATTCCGCGTAACTGCAATGGTGCGCGCATATATAACGGGAAGCCATAAGCTTCCATTGCTTATTATAGGGAAGTCCAAAAATCCACGTTGTTTCAAGGGAATAAAGACTTTGCCTGTCACTTACAAAAATCAAACCAATTCATGGATGTCTTCTGATATTTTTGTTGAATGGTATGAAAAGGTATTCATCCCAGAGGTAAAAAAACATTAGCGTGAAACTGGAAACCAAGGAAATGTGCTTTTATTGATTGACAATGCTACATGCCATCCCTCAACTCTTTCTCTTGAAAGAGAAAATGGAAAATGTAAGGTAATTTTCTTGCCTCCCAACGTTACATCCATACTCCAACCAATGGACCAGGGAGTTATAGAGTCGTTCAAACGTTTCTACCGTAAGGCATTATTGCGTATGGTTCTTATTGGCCAAGAAGAAGACAAACCTATCTTCCAGCTCTACAAAGACATTAATCTGAAGGATGCAGCAGAAGCCTGGACTATTGTCAAAGAAACCACTCTGAGAAGAGCTTGGGGTAAGCTTTATAAAGCAGACGAGGCCAATGAACAATTGGAGGAAAATCCATCTTCTACTCAAGGGGTTCCAAACAGCCAGTTTGTTTCGGAGGTAGCTGAGCTTATAAACCAGTCACCTGGTTTTGAGGAATGTGACCAGGAAAACATTCATGAATGGCTAGAATGTGACGAGGATGACCCTGGATATGAGGTTCAAACAGATGATGAAATAATTGCCAGTGTTCAAAGGCTTAATGAGGATGACAACGAGAAGCCTGATGACGACGAAGATCACGTTGAAGAAAATAAAGGACCATCACATGAGGAGGCTTTCCACTGCTTGGAGACGGCAATGAAGTGGTTGGAAAGACAAGATGAAAGTGATGCTCTCCAACTGCTCAATTTGAAACGCTTACGAGATTTAGCAGGAAAAAAAAGAGTGTCAGAATAAAGCAAAAACAAATTTTGGGCTTTTTCTCTAAATAAAAAGTATGCATTGTACTGTATCTATGTATAATAAATTGTTCTTTAAAAGTTATATCCATGCATTCTGATTGATTTCATAATAGTACATGTATAATTTTAGTTTGATAATTTTTTAGCCTTTTAACTACTAAGAATTTTGTTACATATATAATTTAAAAATGTTGTCTTTTCATGTTCGATTATCCGAATATTCAGTTATCCGAACACCCCTTGTCCCCAATTAGTTCGGATAATCGGCGCTCTACTGTAGAACGCTAAACTATAGGTATCAGTTTATCATAATGTAATTTGAGTGCATTTGGAAAGTTTATAAAGCCAGCAAAAGATATATTTTCAACGTTCCAGTTTTTGGCATATTTAGCGAACGTCCCATATTTAGGATGTTGGGAGTTTTTGGCCTAAACTCAAACGTGCAATATATCGTACGTCTGGGTGCAAAGAGTTAATCAATTTTTAGTTTTAGACCATTTTTTATTATAATCATAAAATAAATATTTAAGATGGTGTCAATAAATGTTCATTTCTCTTCCACAGATGATATACATGGCAAACTAAGAAAAGTTAAACCTATACATGATAATTATTATTAAATACATTTTATAAAATGTTTACTTGTGAGCAATCATTAATTTCTACAGTCAATGGTTGGAGCAGTATCAGATCCTTCAAAGAGGGTTCGCTTTATGTTAAAAAATTATGTGATTCCAAAACGAGTAAATTCTCTTAGTGTTATTTGATAACAAGGAGTTGGTGATATGTAGGACAGTTTTCTACTGCTTTATTGAGAAAATGTTAAAACACAAATTGAAGAATAAATAACGTCAAGCAACACAAAAAGTCTCAAACCCATCTCAAAACATGTTTCTAAATTTTTTACACAGACAAAAACTTATAATTGTTTGTGTTAAATGTTAAGTGTTTATTCAGAGAAAACCTAATGTAGTTCTTTTATTTGGCATATTTGAACAATCAGGTAATTGGATAAAACAATTCATGAATGTATACAGTATGTATTTGTACAACATCAATGTAAAAGCTAAAAAATTAAGAAATTTAACTGTAAAACTTAGTACAAACTTACCAATCTTGGTGGTATAGTCAATAGCTCCAAAGATGAGCTCAGGAGCACGATAATACCGGGAGCAAATATAAGAGACGTTGGGCTCTCCCTTGATCAGGTGTTTAGCCGAGCCAAAGTCACAAAGCTTAAGCACTCCAGTCTCTGGGTCCAGCAGGAGATTTTGTGGCTTGATATCCCGGTGGCAAATCCCCAACGAGTGGATGTACGCCAGACTTCGGAACAGTTGATACATGTACAACTGAACAAATTTTAACATCAAACACCAGTAAGAGTATGTTGATTATTCAAGTATACATAGATTTTTAACTATATTGTTAATGACTGAAGAATGGACACTTAGAATCTTATAAAAATGCCTGAGATTAATATTCTGACTGACAAAAATAAACAGGAGGAAAGATTAGTAAGTCAAATAAAAGAGAACAGTTTTCTACACTTTAACAAGGGTAGTAAGTAATTTCTAAATATAATCAGCAATGAAATTGACTGTCTTGCACTCTATAATGATAAAACATATTTCATTTAATTTTAGTCGGGCAGAGAGCAAATCATACAAATCTCTACACGGCTAATCTAATATTTTTTAGTCAAAAATATTAATGTAAATATACTTGAAGGATAATCCCAAAAAAGTTTGGTCACCAAAGGCTGGAGACAAAAAGAAAATAATTGACAGCTATTGACGCTTCCCTCCCTCTCAAATAACCACAAGTACGATAACTAATCACTAAGTTTGGTATTTGTTGGGAATGGACAGGGTATAGATAACCAATCCCAGTTTAAAGAATGGAGCTCTCGTTAAATGCTACTGTCAATTACAAAGTTCCAGCAGTAATACATTTTTGTATGAAGCAAAAGGCACTGACCTATTGAAGTTTATCTCAATAGGTGCATAAGTGCATAGTTATGCAAAATGTAAAAATATTTTTAAGTGCAAAGGAAATTTACAGCAAAAAATGAAGTAGAAGACCATCAAATTCTGATGAGAGAATCACATAGATTCACAAAACCAGGCATGGAGATAGATACTGAATGATTTCTGCTTCTTGATTCCTGAGGTTTCCAGAAATATAATGTTAAGAATTTTTGTGAGAAAACTTTAGTATGAAAGAGGATGCACAAATTAGAGATTCTAAGAAAGCAGGCCAAAAGACCACAACAGCAAAGAGTTGATTCATTCAGTGAATTTCTTAGCTGCTATACAAAGAAAAATTACTATGTTTTGGACTTGATTGTCACGAGATTTGAAACCTGAAAATTTCACTTTGCACCTGAGATTAAAAAACAATAATTGAAGTGGCTGCATTTCTCTTTGCTGAAGTTTCTAAAACTCAAATAAAATTTGTTTAAACCTAAGGTTACATTAAAGGCCACTAGGTCAGTAATTAGTATATTAGGAGAGACAGGACATCACTAACAGTGGTTAGAAAACTCATCTTAGAAGAAAACATCACTAACAGTGGCCAGTGGCACAGAACATTTGTGCACATATGATTCTATTGTATTTGTTTACTACTATTGTAGAGTTAGTGGACTTGTCTTCTAAGGTAAGTTTTTAAGTTAAAAATGTTATGTTTATCAAGGGCAAAATGGCAAGATAGTATGACATGAGAATACAAAAACTGACTGACAAACTGCTGGAATAATACATGGACGTAAGTGGGGATTAGCAGAAAAATGGATAATTTTGTACCCTTAACTGTAGACCTTTAACAGTTATAGGTGCAAACTATCACTAGGAATTGTAAAAAATTAGTGAGATTCTTTACTGCTCTACAATTGAAAATAAAGACTTTATGGACTTGACTGTCACAAATGATAAAACCTGGAAATTTTACTATGCATTCATTACAGCACAACAATCGCTTGAGTAACTGCATTCACTTTCAGCCAAACCTCTAGCAATTAAAACAGTTTTAAGAGTTTATCTTTTAATAAGGACATGAATTATTTATTTTAACATTCATTATAAAGAAACATTTTTTGTAGTAGTACACATCCAAGAACAAAAAGAATATTATAATAGCATTAAATAAACATACAAATATAATTTAATGATGGTAAGACAGACTCCGGCAAACAAAAACTCTCAGATCGTTTTACAAAAGTAAACAAACTGAAAGCTGACACGGTGGCTAAGGCTTTAGACTGTGGAGGGCAAGGTCCAACGTTTGAATCTCCATTGAACCAACGGTCGGTACTTTACCCGTTAAATAAAGTTCACCCACAGTGCACAGGCAAGTAAAGTAAAAAAAATGTGGATTAGAGAGATAATTGATAATGTTGTCCCTTTATTGTGTTCACTATGGGCCTCTGAATGCTAAACCTATATACAGAGACGGCAAATAACTGGATGAAATATTTATTCATAAAAGCTCCATTTAAATTGAAGTATGTTGATTATATTTGATGAAGGCAACTTTTATATAATTTACCACATCATTTGTAGTGTTGTGGTCAATTTAATAATCAAGTAACTTATCTGGTAATACTTGCAAGATCTGGAAGCAGTGAGTGTATTGTAAAAAGTATAAACTGTTTGGATGACATTAACTGTTCCTACAGTGAAATTTTTGTAAAAACTAAAAACCATTTTTTTTAAATTAAAAAATGTATTTGCTGCTGTTTGCAATAAATATATTTTTACTTAATAAAGCTAAATATCATTATAATTTGATTAAAATTTTCATTTGTTTTGTTGGACCAAATTTGTAATAAAATCTAGTTTAGCAAATAAAATCAAGGAACTATTCATAATATTGAATCCTCAGTATTATAAAATATAGAGCTCTCAGTAAAACAAAAAACGGACCATTTTGTGAGATAGAACTCTAACTTACCAAATAAAAAGTAATAAATAAAATTTGTGAGTGGTAAATGATATTAACAATTAATATTTATTAACTAAAATATTTACTAACAAGTTCACCTTAAAACGCTTTGTTGTAAAATAAACTTCGCTAAAACTATTATTGAAAATTAAATACACTTATTTAAAGTAATCTATTAACATCTTACCTTTATAAAACTAATAGGTATAGTCTGTTTAGATTTACTATAGTGCCTGGCCACTTTGTACACCGTCTCTGGGATGTATTCCAGAACTAGGTTCAAATATACTTCGTCTTTCTGTAAAAAATAAAGCAAAATTATATTATATACTCCTGTGTAAGTTTTTTGAAAAGGTTTCAGAAGCACAAATGTTTCAAAGACCTTATAGAATATTTTACACAAATGTAACTTAAATCAATACCCCTAGATAGTGAGATGGAGCATACCGTATGATCCTGTGTTAAAACTCAATATAACATATATTTATCACCAAGCAGGCACACAAACTTGGTACCAATCGACGCAGAATGTTCTGTTCAGATAATGTTCTGTTAAGATTTTTAATAATTTTGCTATTCAATTTTATAAACGTAGGAAATAAAATTAAAACATATCCAACAAAACAAATTGCGATGATTTAGCTGCATTGAGTAAAAATGTTGTTTTTTTGTATATTTTCCAAAAGTGAGGAAAGGCATAGTTTATGTTGTTGATAACAGTTGTTAATAATCCTAAAAACTATTTTTTATTATGATTACAATGTGCACAATTTTGCAAGTGCTGTTTACACAATTTGCACACATTGACTTTTGGTGTTATGAGTTTTATACTTTTTGGAATATTTTCATAATTTTATATGTTCATGTAGCTTATAGATTGTACTAATTAAGTACATGTAGCGACAAATTATTTTTACCCCTTATTTTTAGATATGTTCCGTGGCAACATTTTAATTTTTCTCCATAAACAAAAAATATGAAAATATATTTTAGGGTACAATATGAATATTTTTCCTGAACAACTTTTTCTTGTCTATTCAATGCTGAGTTTTCCAATTTTGTTATCACCAGTACTCCAACAGTCCATTGTTGTTACTGATTAACAACCGGGCATTTATAATCCGCATATCTTACATACTTGTGAAAATAGACAAAAAAGCTGTTTTATTTTATTGCTAAAATGTTATTATTCCTGCAGACTTCATCAATATTGAAAATAGTAAAATGTTTCATTCTACTTTTTATTGTTATGTTTATAAGTTATTTTAAATAAATAAAAAATAAATAAAATTAAAATAAATGACCAGGCATTGAAATAAGATTTCCTAATTTTAAACATTATACTTTTTGCTGTAGTATGTTCTTTAATATAATTTATACACCAATTTATTTTTCCAATAAAAGTAGCAACTACATTTTAACGTTTTAATTTTCTATGTTAGAAAAATATAGGTTTAACTGTTTTTAGTGGCTTAACACTTTATCCGCCATGTCAGTCAAATATGACTTACAGTAACTTCCCCCCGGGCCATTTCAGCATTTGCTATCTCCTCACACACGCCAGGCTATTTAAGCAAAGTACACAAACTTTCATTTTGTAAGTCATATTTGACTGACAGCAAATTTGCAGCTCACGCCGTGTCAGTCAAATATGACTGACAGTAAGGTTTTTAAATTTAAATCTTAAATTGCCCTTATTGAAGATTAAAAGGAAAAATCAAAACACTTTTTGAAAGAGAAGTAACTACACGTTGAGTATGACAACTATAAAAACTGACAAATATAATAAGAAGTTATGTCAAAAAATGCTTAAATTCAAACAAAAATGAGTAATAATAGTTTTGATATTTCCATTTAAGCTTGGTCATGAGCCACCAGATAGCAAGAATGGCACATAGTAGGCTCGTCAGGACATAACAATGTACTAATTCAAATGAGAGTGCAGCGACTTAGCAGACAGGTGATTGTTTAGTGTCAGTCGAAAAAGGGTACTTTTTCTGATGCCATGTCAGTCAAATATGACTGACATCGGCTGATAGTATATTCATTTTTTTGACATTTAAATGAACCAATCAGTATAAATTACGTCACAGTCAGGTTAGTATAACCTCCAATAGATGGTGCGGCGTGAGCGGGAAATCTGTCGTCTACTCGCCTGGCGTAAGTTGGCACATCACCGTCAGACTTTGCCGTACATCACCGTACCACTGACAAGGCACCAATGAAATGTTTATAGTCAGTCAAAAATGACTGACACGGCGATTACGGAAACTATTATAAAAAATTAACTGGCGGTTATGTGTTTATAGACAAGTAATATATTGTATTTAATTACTTTTTTTCAGTGAGCTAAAAGATAGTAATGAACAATTTTAATTTGAACATAACAATACCGTAAATAATACATTTGTCAAACTCGGATATTCAATTGAAACTTCCAAATAATATTGGCTACCACCTTGTAAACAGTTATAAATACTAAACTTTTTTTGGAAAAAGTTATAGCAACAGAATTATACATATTTATTAACACTATTAATCACTATATTTTTATAACATAAAATATTAATACTGTAATATAATTACTATTATCATTGGCAAAATAAAATGGTATACAAGTTATTTTAGAGAGTATACAGCAACAGAAAGTAATAATGTTTACAATTGTGAAATCTTGCCTGTATAAAAATATCTTAAATACTCTGCCTTTTAAATATATAGACGAGAGTCCTCTGACAATTAGCTCTTTGGTTACATAAAAACAAATCAATTCAGCTATTGGTTGGTTTACTCAACTCATTAAACTGTTCAACAGTTAAATTGCTTTATGATATTATTTTTTAAAATTATTATTTTAAATAATAAATAGCACATGAAAATAATTATTTTATTTGCCTAATCCAATGTATTGTATATGCAATTGCAGGGAAAGATGGTAGTAGGGTGACAACAGTGTATCTTTACAATTTCTTTTCAGATATCCAAACTATGTTGTAAATTGTAGTGTCTAAAAATTAAAAATGTCTGTTGAAATATTAATTTTACTGAAAGGAAATATTCAAATTATCTGCTTTAACTTAGACTAAACTGATAATTATTATTTAAAATAGTCAAAGATCATTACTAACATAAAACAAAACTGAAATGAAAAGAAAACTAACTTACCTTAGCTCCACTCGAATAGAAGAAATATTTTAGTTTAACTATGTTACAATGTTCTAAACGCCTCATTATTTGCAGTTCTCGGTTCTGAAACAGAAGTTCTGTTTTAGTGCTTAATAAATTGGTTTGAACAATTATTTCAAACACATCATAGTCTTAGAACGTTTAGTTGGTGAGGTATGTTTAAGTCCATTAAAAACCAACAGATCGCTTGAGTAATATGTAACTGTTTTTCAATAATTATATCTGATGTTTTGTTGGTAAAAAATATTTTGGTCTATATTCTTTCCTGCTAAAGACAACAAAAATATAAAAAACCAAAACAATATAGATTTTGGGCCTAGTACGCATGTCCTCAGGCCAATTTTAACTCAGTGCTTTCCTCTTAACAAAATAATACCTACCCCTTCTTGACTTCCTTGCTGCATAGGTAAGGGGCTATCCCTTACCTATTGAATTACGTACTGCTTGAATGGAGAGGGGGGTTTTGGCAGCCTTATGCACCGTTACAGGGGAGGGTGTGGGAGTTCTACGCAGCGTTACGTAACTATTAAATCTGAACAAATTGTTTAGATTATTCACAAAATTTGATCGTTTTCTCCAAAATACAAGAATTTTCAAACAGATTTTTAAGTTTGTAATATACTCTCCCAAATTAGAAAACAAAGGGAACAAAATCTAAACAATGACTATCATAAATCAAAATATGCATGAAAAAGAATTAAACAAATTTTAGGGGGGTTGGTAACAGCGTAAAGTTATTTTTAGGTAGCGGGTTAGTTAGTATTGGCATTACAGGTCCGTTACACAGGATGAAAAGGTTGTTACGTAATTTAGGCCTTGATGCGAAATATATTTCTATCAAAGTATACATATTACATTTTTTTAACCTATCCAATTGTTGCCTAAAATTTAATTTACACTGTATTTATTAACTTGAAAAGTAGTATAAAGAACAATCTAATATCTTACTTTCAAATAATAATAATATTGTTTTAAATTATTTTTTATTTCATCTATTTTTATATATAGACATACTAGTCTTATTTTTTTACTGTCAATAAAGAATGTATACTAATTATTCAATGCTATTTTTGTATAGCTGTTTCAGTAAAGAATGACACTTTCTTCCAACACTATCCACAACTATAAAAACATTATTACTTCCCATGTAGTCTTCAACCTCACCCACTCTCAGTGCTCACCTACACAATAAACTAGAACTGATATTGTACAAAGCGAAAAAAGTAATCAGTTTTGTTTATGGAGTCTTTTCTATTTCTATTTTGGAGTTATTTTTAAACAAAGCGATATTCTTATTAGTCATCAATAGCACTTTAAAAGATATCAAGATACAGTTAAGAACTATTTATGAAAGGATTGTAGCTGCAGTCAAAAGAGGCAGTATTTTACGAAGTCCCCACGGGGGTGAATATCATCTCATACATATGCAATTCAGTCACACAGGTACCAGTTGGTGCTATGCACTGATGTGTCTATAAACTGTACAGTCCTTTTTTCTGAGGGAAACAGCTTTGTATTTTTCTAATTATTGAAGTTTAACTTGATAAATAAGAAAACTCAATTCACAATTGAATAACTTTGTGGCTCAGAACGTACGAAAATGTATTTCTATGGATCTTTATTTTGATACATGAAAGAATCAATCAAGAATCATTTGTTTTTTAATGACAAATGTTATATGTATTGGCAAGTCTTAAGTATAGCCGCTTTAGTATTATTTATGTCAATATAATTAATACAAAATCATCCTCTTTAGAATATTATATTATCTAAATAAATTTAAAATAAACACAATATATAAATTGATTAATAGATTACGATAATTTAATTAGATTCAAGATTTTAGAACAAATTATGTATTTTTAAATCTATGGTGGCAGGCAGATCAAGCAATACATAGATATAAAAAAGTGTTGTTTTACATTATGCATCGCATTATTGTTATTAAATGAATTAAATTCTAAGAGTTATAATACTAAAATGATGTGTACCATGTGTTGTAAATGATTTTTTTAAATATATTATTAAAAAAATAAAATCTCTCTCATCTTATAAATAAAAGGACAAAGACTGACTCCTCACCAACCCCCATCAAAAAATAGAGATATGAAATTTAAGTTAATCTTGGAACCCAAAGGTGCAATGAGGTAGGATTTCCTCTCCGATCTTAACTAAGATATTTACCCAACTGGCTTAGTTGAAAAATTACTATAAAAAAGTATTAACATGAACACTTATTATTAATAGAAAGATTATGTTGGATATAATCAACATCGATAATAAACATTGCGGATACACCATAAAAATATTACAATTATTAATAACACTAAAAAACAGTTGTTAAACTATATTTGGTACAACAATGGTTAAAACACACACCATGGATGATTTATTACATAAATGGTCAACTGAAAAATAAATTAGGAGTAAAAATTTGTTCGCACGTGGTTTATTTTACCCTATTTTCACCCATATAGTGCTGGGAGTCGCTGTGAACGAAGTGCCATGGTAGTGCGAAAAATGCCAGCGTCCTGTGAGACACACTGTATTTATTATACTACATTACTATTTTTCATCAATCTGCTAAAGTCATAACAGATGCATCGACAATAATCGCCGTCGTCAGTTTCGATAATTTCTTTCATAAAATTCTGCAGCTGATTGTGGTAAACATTAGATTACTGCAATTCTGATAGATTACTGCAATCATTTCTTTCATAAAATTGTGCAGCTGATTGCAGAAAACATTAGATTACGTCAGTAGTCAGTGCAGCTGAGTTTCTTTCGCGCCAATGTAGTGTATTCTTATAATGTTTGTTTGTGTTTTGTTTATCTTGTTTGTAAACAATAATTATTTTTATCTACTTAGAAGTTTATTACACTTATTCCAGCAGAAGACAACAGATCTTTGCTAATGTTATTAGAAAACGTAAATGATCCTGATACATAAATTGCTAGCAGTAGTAGGTTAGGCCTAAACAATGTTGATGTAGATGACGAATTCATTACTGATATAACTTCATCCGACGAAAATTCATATTTATCCGACAGTGAGCTATATATTTATATTTAGTAACTATTAGAAGATAACAGAGGCAAATCAACAATCCCAATTTTATTAAAAAAAAAAAACTGCTTTACAGATTTCAATAATTAATTTGTATGTTGATAGGTAACCAAAATGCAGCACTTTAGTTACATTTTTATAAAATGAAAATTTTTTAGTACGGTTAATGAAATTATTTTCCTTTGTTCAGTTTAAAATTCTCTATAAAATGGTAACGAACGAAATATTCTTAAAAAATTTTATAAATATGTTATGCACCTTCAAATTACAAAAAAAGACTACAAAAATGTTGTGGTACCAAATATTTTGTTTTAATAAAAAAATTCATTAGAAAGAGCACTTCTTTTCCTTCAGTTAAAAATAAGATTTATAGAAATATGACAAAAAACATAGATGCTGCATAAGTTTGTTTGAAACCTTGCAATTTCACCAAAAATAGCCTGGCATTTTTCACATAGGAAATATGAAATTTAACCCTTTCCGTACTAACGTCCTGATATCCGGACGTGAGCCGGGCAGTCGAGAAATACTAACGTCCGTATATCAGGACGTGGGCTGGGCGATCGAGAAATACTAACGTCCGTATAACAGGACGCTTGGAATTTTGTTATTGTAATTTTTATTTTAAAACTATACGAATCATATTTTATACGAAATTAATCACTAATAAACAAAGATTACGAATATATAACTATTTATTAACATTTCCATTTTGTTGTCATTGTTTGGCTTCTGATTTAGAAGGTGTTGACAAGTCAGCTGTTTGTTTTGCTCGATGCGCAGTTCAGGCAGTGGTAGCGTCAGTCAAGTGTTTGTTTTTGTATTATTATTATTACGACAGCTGCTTACCATTTTAGGTTATAGTTATTAGTGAATTATGTTATACTGCAAATTTTTAAAAAATGAAACGGTCAAGATCACCAGTAAGTGAGAATACAGTTAGTTGGACGAAGACGATCTAAGTGATGGATTATTATCAGACGATAGTGAAGACAGTTCTGTTGTTGACGATACCGATAAGGACCCTTCATATGATCCAGATCAACCATCAACATCAGGTTTGGTTAATCTAAACATTACTACCGATAGGAAACGACCTAGGCTATTCAGTTTTTCAAGTTAGAGTAGTGAACTTTGCTTACCGACGCACTTTGCTTACCGAACCACAAATGCTAATTTTTTTTGTTTACTGTAAATAGAACTTAATTTTAGTCCAAACTTTACAAAAATTTGTATTTGTGTTCAGTATTAGCTATAGTTGTTAGTGCAGTTACTGGTTTTTGGACTAGTAATTTTTTTGAACATGATTTATTAAGTCAAAATGAAAAAATTAACAAAAACTTTTTTGGTAAGTACATTTTAACATTTTTA
>JAQJVL010000931.1:0-177500 GCA_035578905.1 Stictocephala bisonia | reverse complement strand
CTACAATTCTGAAATGTCCATCACATCTACATTTTGAAAATATTTTCCTTGATTCTTCAATATGTCACCATGATACTATGCGTTTATCTGCTTTAAGGTTTTCAGTGTAGGAAGATGAAGTTCAGATAATAAACTACAAACTTTTGAGAGTGACAATTAAGAGATGGGAGAGAAGGAGTAACTTCCTGGCCCACATATAAACCGCTGTAAAAACCCACTACCACTACCTTGTTGGTGTCCTAGCTAGCAACACCAAAACAGGCTCACCCAGGCAAATAGACCCAACACACACACTACCCAAAGCCCAAACCTATCTTAAAATATGTTTTCAACACTTGATTTTGTGTGGAGCTGGGAGATCACAAATTCGTGATAGTCTAGCTACCACATTTTTTGCTTGTTAGAACTATCCAGGGGGTTACGTCCAGCTTTTAAGATTTGTTGTGGTGCAAACAACATTATCCCCAGTGACAATAGCATTAACATTACCATGCTAAGTTGTAGATGGTAGTAATGGTATGACAGCAAATCATACACTATACCGAACACTTTTCATTTCATATTTTATGTCTAGCTTCTAGGGTAAAAGAACTCATTTTACATATTGTCTGATATCACAACAATGCAACATATTTTAAACGTACTTAACAAAGAGAGTCAACAAACTTGCACACAAAAGGCAAGAAACTTGAATGGTATTTGAATGACTTACTAAATACCATTAGAGAGGGGAGAAGGTTGTTGAAGGCTCACAAAGACTAGACATGGTTAACTATCTAGATTGAAACTTTCTTAAATTTGTAATAAGGAGTTATTTTTAAATATAAAATTCACTGCAGCAATTACATAATTCTTTAAATAAAGATTGAATTGTACGTAAAAATATTCATAGTAAATTTTTACAATATTTCATAAATATTCATAAATTCATTATTCACAACAACAAAAATTTATTTATTTCCTAGGTAATAAGTTTCTTTCAATAACAGTTTGCATACAAGCTACTTTAAAATTGTAACTCATGAAATGTATGAACTAAATGCTTATACATTTAGATCTCTTGTATCAGGATATTTTGAAGAGGCAATTAATATTTTAAGCTTCAATACACAGTAAAAAAATCCAGAAAAAATACGAGGCGTGTTTTTAAAATAGGTACTGTTTTAGAATCCTGCCGCTGTAGCGCTGTGGTCGGTGTTCAGCGCATGCGTGCTGAGTACTACTATCTGTTGGCAAGCCACAGCCGCCGTTACGGATCCATTCGACTGTATTTAAGGTCACTTATGACTGTTTAAAACTCCTCCTCCGATTAAAAATGCCGCCGACTATGAATTATGCACTGTGTAAGTTTTCATAACGCTAAGGGTGTGAACGCAGCTGACATTCATCGTAAGTCACAGTGACAATTTGGTTTTAAAAATTGTAACCATCACAATTCTAATACTCTGCAATGTGAGTGAGAGAACTGGATAATTTTTGTTTTTGTGATTCTCCGTCAGCCTTTTGGGAACCTAGTGTAAGCATAACTCTCGGTCAAACGGTCTGTCACAATTTCAATAATCACACTTCTTTACACTTGAAGACACACTACATAATGATGCAGTAGTAAAGTGTCTGTTTTCTCTGATTTTTTTCATCAACGTTTTGCACCAAATCATCAGTAATGAGTGAAGGTTTCCGAATTTGTTCCTTCACCATGCACATTAGCACAACCTTAAAAGCTCTCGCCCATTTCCATATCATCCCATCACTCATATTGTTTTCTCAATAAACTTCACAGATCTCTCAATGAATGTCAGCTGCTTTCATGCCTTTAGTGTTACAAAAAATTATCACATGTAGTTTACAGTTGGCGGCATTTTTAATCAGAGAAGGAATTTTATACAGTCATAAGCGACCTTAAATACAGTCGTAGGGGTCCATAACAGCGGCTGTGGCTTGACAAAAGATAGTAGTATCTAGCACGCATCCGCTGAATGCCGAACGCAGCGCTACAGCGACAGGATTCCAAAACGGTACTTACTTTAAAAACATGTCTCGTATTAATGACATTTTCTTATTATCATCAGGTCCAATAATAAAATTAGACAAGTTGTATTGAATATAAATGTGAATTTATTTACTATAAAAAATATAAAATGTTTGATTTTACGATAAAACAAACTTTCTTAGAAAATCTTTTTTCAAAATTTGCTACATGAGTAACAACAGAAAAAATAGAACACATTCAATAAAAAAGAATGTAAAAATATGATGCAAGCACACAAATAACAAATCAGTTAAGTAAAATAAAGTACTAGACCTACATCACCACTGTCTATTCAACTATGTTAGATTCACTGTTCAACTAAAAATAAGTAGTAAGTACAGGTATGTTGTAAATTTTAAATGGTTCATAATTAAAGAAATACAAATATATATATATATACCTATAAAAGCCAAATACCACTGACTCACTCACTAATCGCTGTAACTAAAAACGTACTAAGCCTACGACTGAAATTTTGTACAGTCAAAGGTCTTATGTTGTAGATGTGCAATAAGAAGGCATTTTGAAAAATTCTTAGTTAATCAAAGATGGCAGTCTTTTTAGTGCAAAAAATTTTAAATGCCAAAAACAGTGTTTCTCTAATTGTACTGTAGCGGCTAAATGAACGGGTTCTACAGCAAAACTAACACCATTTTCTGAGCCTAATTTGAAACGATCTATAACTTTGGTCCTATGACTTTTTGCTCTATCTCACCTCCTTCATCCTTAGGTAGAACTAGATTTTCAATTTATGTGTGTAAATCAAATTGGTTAATTTATGGCCACTAAGAGTACTTACAGATTTTTCTAGACTGTAAAATGTTGTTATCTAGGAGAACATACTGTATTCAATGGGAAAATATACAATTTAATCTGAACACATGTATAGCCAGGTCAAAGGATATGGCTATACATGTGTCTTATGATCGCTCTCTAAAAGTAGACGTACAGATTTTTCTAGACTATGAAACTTTGTTATCTAGGAGAACAAACGGTTTTCAATCGGAAAATTAACAATTTAGTTTTAAAGCATGCATAGCCAGATCATAGGACATGGCTAAACATGGCGAGAAACACAATATTTTATTGATTCAGAGTCAAATATAGTACTGCTGCAAGTACCCT
Organism: Stictocephala bisonia; assembly: GCA_035578905.1. Lineage (NCBI taxonomy): Eukaryota > Metazoa > Arthropoda > Insecta > Hemiptera > Membracidae > Stictocephala > Stictocephala bisonia. The sequence goes on along the minus strand of JAQJVL010000931.1, from coordinate 174,346 downwards.
CTAAAAGTAGACTTGCAGATTTCACTGAACTTTGTAGTATATATATATATATATATATATATATATATATATATATATATATATATATATATATATATATAAGCAATTTACCACTCATCACTATTTCTCCAAACTATACGTCCAATTGACTTGAAAATTTATACATATGTTTATCTTGGCCCCTAGAGGCTCACAAGAAAGGATTTTCCTCTCCGTCCTACTGGCTTCCAAAATTGCCATGGTATTCTTAAGGAGCTATAATAATTAATTTATTTGATTAACAGCTGTTAAATAAAAAAGTAAAAATTGTTTTTACTATGAATAAAATTTTGGTCGGCTAAACTTTTTTAATTGAAAATAGTTGAGTGCAGTAGTAAATTATATATATCAGCTGTTTTAAATTGGATATTAGATCAAATAATTTGAACAATAGTGGAAAAATACAGTATAAACTAAAAGCTTACTGTCCATTTCAATTATGTATAATCAAACTCAATATTATGACCGTCGATGCGGGTGGGTACAGCTAGTATATATATAGCGTACTCTGTCACAGAAAGAATGATCAAAATTCAGCTAAAAAACCCCTCTTTATTATACAACAATTATTCTTCACACATAAAAGAAAAGCTAAGGATTTTGATACCTTATTCAACTCAGTAAAATATAAGCTATTGGAGAATACCTGTGTTATCAGGTAAACAATGACTTTAGTCTGGCTGTTCTTTTTAAATGCTTTTGTTAGAAATCAGTAAAATATTCTGGAAGCAAAAATATCAACTATTATGTTACATATTAAGAATAAATGTAACTACTATTCTTGTTGAAACCTATTGTAGACCTAACAGTGTATGTATTATAAAAACTTAAATATCTTGAAGTTTTTTATACTATGGTTGACATGTTATTCAAATAAAAAAAAAAATAAATTTGAAGACTCATTTAACAGCCTTTAAGCAATACAACATTTTGTGTGAAATAAATAAAAAACTACAATCTTTAATTAAAAAACTAGTGTTTTCTAATGGAGTACTGATTTTAATTTAAGTGTAATTTAATTAAGAGTGAATTATTTTTTAAACCAACAATTTAACGCTAGTTTTCAATTTAATTTCAAAACTATTATTTTTGTTAATGATATTAAAATCCATCCAAATAATAAAAATTGCAGTAATCTAACAAAGTTAGTCATAATGTACAAAATTAGTTCCTATCAATTTAATAGTGAATTATCATTTGAGTGAATTTTTTTTTAAACCAACAATTTAACACTAGTTTTCAATTTAACAAAACTATTATTTTTGTTAATGATTATGTCATATTATAATCCATCCAAATAATAAAAATTGCAGTAATCTAACAATGTAAGTCATAATGCAGAAAATTAGTTCCTATCAATACCATTAAACATGGTGATGTCTGTTTCTAAAACTATTTTTCAAAACTACAAAATTCAGATTTATGGACAGTCTAGAAATATAGATGAATATAATCATAAATTGAATGATAAATATAATGAAGTACCCTTTTTATTCATTATATTTATCATTCATCAAATAATAATCAAATAATATTATTTGATATTATTTACTATCTGAAGATGGCCTAAGAGCTAAAACCGGTCATATATTTTTATAAAAATTAATAAAAAGGGTACTTCATTATATTTATCATTCAATTTATTAAAATAGTAGCCCTAACGTGAACTAGTTTATACATGAATATAATCAATCTAATGGAGACTAGGAAGGGAATTTGATCTCTACAACAATAAGGAAGTGAGGAATGTGATGAGGAAGGGAAGTAATAGACTGCTGAGAATAGCCCTGGAGAAAAAAAGAAAGAGAAAGGTGAGAGGACCAAATTATGAAAAGATGCAGAGAGAAGGGAAAAACTTTGAGGGATAGACAAAAATATAGGAGGGTGTGTTGAACAACCTGTAAGAACAAAAATGTCAACGTACGATGATGAACAATAAAGAAAATTTACTAACATGAAATACCCTAATCTTTGTAAAATTGAAAATATTCCAAAACAGGCCTGTTTAGACACATGACAAAGAAACTACTACAACTCGACTACATTGTCAATTGAAATATTTATTCGCAAATATTATTTATCCTAGAACCACAAGGTCAAAAGGCACAACGTTATGTACATGGAACATTATATTACTTAATATATAATAAGAATCAATGTAAATACTATTTGTAGAAAACTGTAGACCTAACAGTATATTAGATAAACACAGACATATTTGTATTATTGACACAATACCAAGTACAAGAATAACTAAAATCATTAGTAATATTAAAAAATTAATTAATTTTTCAGCAAAATAAAGATAAAATACAGACCAATGTCGTATGGTATTGGCCAATCCGCAAGTGCATACACATACAACGGTATACAACAATTCTAATGAAAATTTACATTAGACATATTTAAACGAATAAATCTTTCCTATACCTTGAACTACTGAATTAGAGCTAAATAACATATCAACAACAGATTATGTTGATTCCGTTTGAATGTTTATGTTTTAGGGCTTCCAGTTTGTTAGTTCTGCTATTTATAATCCATATGAATATCCATCTGGTAAATAATATTGTCACCTGTCATTCAAAGTGAATGATGTCTTGCCAAACGCTCAGCTAAGTGTAACAAATATAGCTCTGACGCCCATACCATTCTGCACTTCTTTCTTTCAACTCTTCCTATTTTAAAAATAACATTGGATAAAACGGTGGACTTGTCTATTGCAAAATTAACAACGATTTTATCGACTACTGCCATTATCAAACATGTCAAACTCTTCAACAATATCTCAGACATAAGTTTCCTTGTAAAGTTGTAAACACAAACCAACTGTATTTAAGGATTTATTTATTAGCATAGAGCTGTTCTTGATTGTTAACTTTTAAATATTTCCACAGTTTAAGTATTTCAAAAACTCCAATTTGTTTTTATAGATAAGAAACTTCTTTCCAGTTACTTGCTTATTTTACTTTAAAAGTAATACTGAAGATAACTAGAGTTTTTTTGTTATTGAAAACGTAAAGTTTTTTGTAAACACTTTAACTTTTGAAAATGTCTAACAAATTAAAAATCGTTTAACCTAAAATAGTTTTATGTAACTTTGAAAATAAAAATAAATCTAATAATTCAAACTAACTTTTGATTTCTATCTTACGGCTAGCTATAAAGTGGATTAGTAAAAACATTATTCTGTTCCGGTCCCCACTTTGAACTAAGAGTGTCATGTAAAAAACACCAGATAATTAATACTTTTTTAATCTAAGGAAACCCAGATAGCATACTTAGTTAAGTTACGTGAATACTATGAACACAAAGCAAACTAATTTATTTATCTTTCATATTTAATCAAAAATGGTTACTAGAACAGAAACAAATTTAGATTAGGTTTACAGCTCAGAAATTCTTTTAATGGGGAATATTAGTAAATCAGCAAACTTACCGGGGAAGAATAGTTCACTAAACATAGACAACAAAGGAGAATAAGGCAAAAATTGTCAATGTCACTGGTCTTTCTTGAACCCGAATAAATAGTTATCAGTGATATAAAACTTGTGTTTCTTTAGACTACGTTTCATGTTTGTGTTCAGTAGACCCAGCCTGTCCTTTAGGTTAGTAGATGAAATGCAGGAAGAAGGTGAAGAAGATACTGGTAAATTACGAAATGAAAGTAAAATGTCTCAGCATGAAAGTACTGCAGAAAAAAACTTGACTTATTCGGATCCAACGAGGCGAAGTCAAGGTTATTATTTGGGAAAACACACAAAAAAATGGCTGATGAACCATATTACACCAAAAAAGTATGGTGTTAAGGTATTTATACTGGTAGTTAAGGCTGCAGAAAACATAAAAATCTAGAAGTTTCCTGTGGCAAACAGTCAGAGATATTGTTGAGAAGTTGATTAGTCCAATCAATGATAGTAATAGTAAAAATGTAACCATGGACGTACTATGGTTTACGTACTATGAGTCTGCTGTAGAGCTTATTGAAAAAAACAAACTAACATTTGTAGGAACTTTAAAAAAAAAAAATAAATAAAATTAACCCCAAATACCACCGTGGTTTTAAAAAACTAGAAAGGAGAAAAATTCAAGTATGTTTTCTTTTCAAAACAACATGACTTTAGTCTCTTAGATTCCAAACAAAAACCAATGTGTACCATTAATGTTGACAATGCACCATGACAGCAAAATAGATCCAGACACTAATGAAGAGAAGAAACCCAGCATTATAACGTTTTATAATGCTACTAAAAGTGGTATTGATGTTGTTGTGCATAGTTGCAAGGCACAAATAGGACACCTTTGTTTGTTTTATAATTTGATGAACACATAGCCGCTCTAAATAAAAATGTGGTGCTTAAGGGAAACAAAAAAATCCTTTGGTTGGAGACTTATAGGCTTAGGGCGATACTGCTACTACCTCAAATGTTACTCCAGGCGCCAAAAGACAATCTACCTTGAGAAATACCGTAAGGCTCTCTGGGTTCCAGACACTACAAAGAACCTCAGCCTGGAAAAAAATAGGTAGGTGCTACAAGTGTGAGGATAGTAAGACCAAGTGTTTTTTCAAGCAATGTAAAGTTTGGTTGTCCTTGTCATACGCAAAGTTGTTGTGCAAGAACTACAGTTCAATATAACATCTGAATCATGAACAAGTAAGAAAATATTCAATTTTGCCTATTTATGAAAGAAACAACATACATGTAATTTTAAAAAATTTTATATTTTTCCTTTTTTTACATATTTTATTGGCTTTCATTAAATATAGCTTTTGTTGATCAAAACATGACATTTTTTAGTATGTAAACAGTTTTTACAATAATGTTGTAAATAATGTATTTTTTTAGTTTTAAAACAATTTTTTAAGTGTAACAAATTTGTACTATTTTAAATAACATTTAATTTGTATGAGAAATGTTTATTAATAGCTTTTTATGACATGTTTGTAAGAATAAATGTTGTTTCACATAGTAATCATGAGGTATATTTATATGGATCTGTGTGACTTTATGGATGACTGTCCTTTAACTTAACTTTTTAAGCCCATTTATCGTAGAGCTAAATAAATAATATTCTAATAACAAGATTGTAACTCCTAGCTAAGATAATAAATTTATCAGGGTTAAATAGTATTCTATAATATACTATGTAGGACTAGAGTAAATTGATAGAAAAACTTGAAGCCTTCACATGTAACACAGTAATTAAAAACAAAACTGAGCACAATTAAATCATAATATGATTTTTTAAATCAATTGAATCACTACTTTCATAGGCTAATTAAGTGTAATATTTTTAATGTTGTACGATTTTATTAGATGGTAAAATAAAATATATTTTATAGTCCACCGATAAGTCAGGCAATCTGCTTGTGAGTAAAATCATAATTTAATCCATAAAATTGCAAACTATATTCTGATAACCGGCACATAGAATAAGATTCAAAACTATTATGGCCCAAAAGTTATTATATTTAAATAAATTTGGAACCATGAATTGACTATTAACCCTCCCTCCTCACTGTTAATGTTCCTTCTCTCTTGTTCCTCATTTTCTCAACATTGTTCTTTTATGCTGCTCTCTTTCAGTCTGTTAAACTTGTCGCAAAATTGAATTTGATTCTCCATTAGACCAATGTAAAATTCAAATAAAATTACAACTTTACTTATGAAAAGAGAACATAATTGCCAGTAGAGCTTCTAAAGATTAGATTAAAATTTTATTCTTTTTTTATACAAATAACTAATGTTCTAATTTAATTTTTTTTAAATAAACCAGTTTCAACAATTGATCTTATGGAGACCTAATCGCATTTATCCTATATTAAAGCATGTACAAATTTAAAATTCATACTTTCAAAATGTTAAGTGTGACACCTCTGTAGGTGAAGTAATGTTCAACTGCAAAATGCGGGCATAAGTGACTTTGCCAGATCCAGACTGCTTGATAGCAGCACATAAGAAAGAGTCAACTGCCACCATTCTTCAACTGACAGAATGGTTTGGGGACGGTAGGACAGACGACAAACGGTCAATTACAAGTCAACGGAGTTAACAAGTAGCTCCAGTCAACACCAGGTAGATGATCGGAGGCTCGACTTTGATATAATTATTTACTAGGGAAAGATTATTAAGAGATATATTACTTCAAAATCTTAAGATGTAATCAACTTACAAATATAATACTATCACAATTACGTTTAAAATATAATTTTAATACTAAACTGATGACGATGCAAAATTCATTCTGCACCTGAAGTGAGATATCTGATAAAAATTTCTAATACTGATGAGAACTACCTCAGTCACAAAATCTGGCAATGCTTCAGGAATCGTGGCCATAAACATACCTGCTACGAACATTTATAAATATCTTCACTACATTTATTTTATCAAATATACATGTAAATAAACTAGTATTTGGTGACTATTAATAGTACTATGAATCCATCATCCCTTGATCTAATTTTCTACTAAGGATTCACGTATCGTTAAGTAAGTTGTAAGACAATGCAGTTGGTGAATCAGACAGTCATTAATCTGTAAAGAGGGGCACCTGTGTCGATGCCAGACGCCAGAAAACACCTTTCCTTGTACCAAATTGCCTGACTCTATGCCCACTGCTGACCCAAATTCTGCCTAAGCCTTGGACATCATCCAAATATGAACAGACACTTCGCAGAACGCTTGCACATTATTATGATAAAAGTGGAAACCAAGGTTTTGACATGTTTCCTTAAACATACAACTTTATTCACCGCCAGAGGTAGAAATAAACCCCTTCTTCTTTATTCTGACTAGTCTTAGCTTATTAGATTTAAAATATCTATTTAATTAAAATTCCGTTAAATATTGGGTTTAGTATAATTAGTTTAAAATATATGTTTAACATAGGGTGGTTAATAGCAATTTAACATAGCTGCTAAAATAGATTGTAGGCAAGTTTATCTACTCACTTTAATTTAAGCTAGATAAATAGTCGTCAAGTAAGAGGTTGTTTTATGTAGAGCTGAGGAAGTTTTGTATTACTTGTAGAGGAGTGTTCCAGGAAGACTTCCTTACGATATTACTTAGACTAACATTCATATTTAAGAAGCATTAATTTTTACTTGTTAATGATCAAGTCAAACAATGAATATTTTTAACAAAATACTATAATTTATAAATAGAAAGTAAAAGCTAGTGATCGTTTTAAGATTTTTTACTATAGGGCTGGGGTATTATTGATTGAAAATAGTGCCATAGTAATGATAGACCTAAACTGTAACACAGAATAAATTTGTTTTCATCTACATTAACAACATCTGTACTATACTCCTGATGTGTCCCCATTAGGTGTTTCAATAAACTGGTTTATAATTAATAAATAAAAGTAGCACTGTAACAACCTACTGCCAGAACAATCATGTTTGATTTGACAAGGTCTTTCAAGAGGAAATAAAATTAATTCACCCACTTTCAGTTTATACCTAAGATCAGTCAAAATATATTGATAAAAATGTTGTAAAAAATACAAATGGGTTAACTTATACAGCAATAGTGTTTTGTTTAAGTTCTAAAAAATTATCAAATCGAGTATAAATTGATTTTAAACCATTTTGAAATAAAATATTTTCTTTTTCCTCCTTCCATGACTTATAGGAGTACGTTCTCAACTGCAATGTAGTCTGTCACCCTGAGGGCTTGGCTTGTGGAGTTTACAACCAATCATACTTCAATGTCCAAACCATGACAGCCTTACAAGCTAAACACTTGTAACTGATGTTTCATCTGGCGTTAGCACCATGTTAATTCCACAACAGAACACTTATTTACCGAACCCAGAATGTTTAAATTTGTATGATGAAATTTAACTTTTAAATACATAAACCAATTTGTTTGGTCTGTTATATATTAATACTTGTCACACGGATGATGAAGCGATGTAAAATCTGTAATCTTAATAAATATGAGATCCAAAAACGTTGTACTCTCTTAATACGGAATCTCCTGAACCACTGACAGATTTTAATGAAATTTGAAGGGATGTTATCTTTTGTATCATAGAGACCCACTAAGAGAGGATTTCTTCAAATTCCATTCCAAAGGGGTAGAAACAGACCCTCAACGTTTCCTTTTATCTAATAGAGTAACATAGTCATTTATTTAATAATTTATTTCAAACTGCTGATTAAAAAAAACCTAAACATGACACTAATTTTGGCTAGTTTGGTTTTCATTGTGAATGTTCTAGGTTACTTCTACCAACTCGGACATGATTGGACTACTTTGTATCCCCTTAAACTAGATTTACAGGACTTTCTAGACCGTAGAACTGTGTTATCTATGTGGATGGCAGCAGACTAAGCTTTTATAATGATGTGATATTTTACAGAAACCACGGAAGGAAGAGTAAACAAGCGTAGCGAAGAAGTGATGTTGGCTAGCTAGCCAATAATTTGTAACATTGAAATACAGTAGTTCATTTTGCATAACTAATAATATGTTAGAATTAGTTTACTAACCATAACGTTGGCTGTAACAATTTAAAACAATTAAAAGAAATCACATCAAACATTTATTAGTAAACAACAAACTGTTTGATATTAATTTTTTCCCCTCAGTTCATCTCTCCAAGTAGCAAGAAGATTTAGACAATATGTTTATTATGTTTTTATAATAAATTCTTTGGTTTATTTATGTGTTGGAAAATTCAAAATTAGCCAAACAATTGATGATCATGACAGAAAGCATTTTTTTAAACTTAAGTAATAACAAAATAAAATTTTAATAATAAAATAGCTTTACCACATTTCTTCATATTTTGTTGTACATATATTCATTCATACATATATGTACTATAAAATATGAAGAAAAGTATTTAAGGTATTTAATTATTAACATTTTATTTTACTGTACACTTTCTAGAGGCTTCAATTTAACTATGGTGTTGTATTGTTATTAATAGCGTGTGATAAATAATTGAAAGAGTATCAATGTTACTTAACAATGTCAACTCAAAGAGTATAGTTATAAACTGTTGCAAACCAGTATTATGCTACTTAATCTGTAAATTTTAAAACCATATATCTGAATACTATATCCAAATCATCTACATTTTAGGGCGTATTATTATTATTATTATTATATAACCACATCACACAAATTATTGCTTTAATTTAGAAATTTATTTATAGTTTAACGTTTTTCAATAGATATGAATTAATGTCAATAAAAGAACAATTATTTTAATGAGCAGTTAATAATTGATACGTTAAGATCTATTAACTTTTCACTGTAATATAATCCATATCAAATATAACAGCAATACAGTAGTATTTTTATTAGGTTAAAAAAAAATTAAAAAATCTAAGTTCATTTTAATTTGTAGTTTTGTTAGTTACATTAATCCTAAATACATAATTCATTTCAAAAGATTTTCAATTACATTTATAAAACGTACAATGTAAATTTGCATATTACTATAGTATAATTTTTATGTGCTAATAAGTAATTTATTGTTAAACCCTAAATATTAATAAATTAAAAAAAAATTTAGAACTATAATAATATGAAAGTTTAATGAAAATGTAGCTGTTAATAAAATAATTAATAATCAACATCACTATTACTGTTCTAGCTGTTTTTTAGTTGTAATTGAAGTATGGCTAATAATGCAAAAAGTGAATCTTATTTTTCAACATAATTTAACAACAAACATGATGTTTGACAAAAACAAACAAGCAACTCACGAAAGGAATGCTTCAATTTGCGTAGAAATGAATATATGATGGCATGTGGGGATCTGGAGTAGCGTTCTCTAACAGCCGAACCTGATAGGAGGACAACAGGAGACTTGGCGGCGGCTTCCATAGAGTAAGGAATATTGTTGTTGCTGCCACAGAAGGACCTGTAGGATTGCCTGCCGAGGTGAGCTTGGTAGTGCGTCCACTGGCAAGGCCCCTTGGGCAACCTGTGATCAAGCGCCATCGATCCCGTCACACTGCCGATGGTGATTGGAGCCATCGTAATCACTAATGTACAATAATGGAATGGAACTTTACTCGGAGGAATGAATTTGGTCCGTAAACAATTTTAATAAAACTAATAACACTTATTTAAATACTGCACATTAAAAAAGTAAAAAATTAAACGCAGAAATTTGTTACTTGAAAGATCAAATGTTTGTCGTATGGTGAACAACAGCCGAACTAGCACCTACTGACTAAGCATTGGCATCGAACTCATTTTTAACATTGAAGGATCCCTGACCTATGGAAGCCGTGCCAAAACTGGACTCTGACGGGAAGGGGACTCCCAGAAATGAACCAAGGAGAACAGAAGACGGATCACAGTGCTAGCCAATGAAAACAGATGTCAAGAGGTAGACATTTACCACTTGGCCCAACTACTACTAAACAAGCTAATTGTCATCATCTGACTCTCAGGGAAACAATCTCTGAAAACAAATTGTTCATTGTTGTATTTAATTTACTCATAAATGAAATGCTCACTTGTTTTCAATAATTAAGAACATAATTTTCAGATATTCATATAAATAGTGTGTGTTTTTAAAGTATAAAATGCTATTAATTAGTGTAAATTAAATTAAATATTACATTATTCAGTTTGTTAATTTAATTAAAATTTTACTATTTTGGCGGTTAGTTAAAATATAATAAAACATTTTTTACTTATCAAAAAATAAAAATATATTAAATTGAATTACATACACAATTCTTAACGATTCGGTATATGTAGAATTAAACAATGACTTTGAAAAAGATTCCTATATATTATCGAAAAAAGTTAACCAATGTAATTGGACACAGAATACATACCAAGTGATAAAATATACTAATTGTACACAAGAGAAGATCTATATATATATATATATATTATTGGGATAAATGATCAACAATTAATCAAGAAATAAAACTAAACAGAATACCAAGCAAAAAACAATAAAAATGTCTGGTAAATATTCTGATACAATTTTTCTATACCAAACTTGCTAGGTTTTATTTCTTTTAAGTTGATTCAAGCAACAAATATTTGTGTACCAAGAAAAACGTACATTAACTGTATTCTAATGCAGTCTATATTAGATACACTGAGATAAAGATAAAGAATGAAATGTGCTCAGTGCATCTCAGAGTGATGCTATAAATAGTCTTCATACATGTGGCAACAACCACAGCCTCATTGATATTCATGTGAAGTGTACAAACATGTAAGTACTAAAATATAAACAATAATTTTTTGGAAAGTAATTAACAAACTAAATTAATAAGAGCAATTAAATATGAAAATACAATTGTTTGATTATATTTAAATTACAATTATTTGTGACTGATTTTGCAGATTCTAGATTATCATTGGTTGAATTTTAGACAAAGAGAGGACCTAGATTGATCTTATCAGTAATTATATCAATGAAAAACTAAATAAAAATACATAAAAAATGAAATTACAAATATTTTTAAAAATGAATTGATGAAGATTAGATTAGGAAGTGGTGAAAGAGTAATTTTTCAGGAAATGTTCACGCAGCTACTAAAAATACTATGTAGTTTAAATATATAATTTTGCCAAAGAATCAGTGATTAAAGCCGTACTCTTTGAATACCTGCCAAAATTGTGACAAAAAGTGTATACAAGAGACATTGAATGTAAAACAAAGATGCAACAGAATCAGACATAAACAATACAAGATTCATAAGAACTGGCAAATCAATTTTACTAAATTTATAAATTTAAGGTTATACTTAGATTTTTAACTCATACCATCTCTTCTGCAAGCGTTGGTTGTTATTTTTATTGTTTTAATTTAAAAATTATAAATGTAAGTAATAACAAATAAACCCTTGCATGAAATAAGACAGTCATATAATTAAAATAACCCTTATTAACCTATCCATTATGCTATAGTGCTCTTACAAAAGAGAAACAATGTTTATTGACACTGACCTGTTTTTAAGTTGTGTTAAACTGATATAAGATATCAATTAATACAAATATATAGGAGGCGAAAATAGGTATAAAAATAGTCAGACTTCCTCCTATAGCAGATGAAATGAGGCAAGCGCAGCTACCGATCCATAGCGCTGGTTGAGAATTTCTGCCACATACCCATCTACCAACCCAATACCCTTGTTGTACATTGTTTTCTTTCTCTCTCATTCATATGGCAACTTGTAATCTTCCCTCACTCACCAATCGGCCAAGCTGCTCTCTCAACCATTCGCAGTCTCACTCTAGGATTAGAAAAAAGTAGTCTAACTTTAACATTAACTTTAAGCTTCTTATAGAAGTGTGGTGTAAAGTAGTTCCACGTGTAAAACGTTGAACAAATAGTTTTACTAAAGCTCCAAAACGGTTCCAAAAACTAGTTCCATTGTAGCGAGTTCTAAAACCCGAAACAGTATGGCGAGATTTGTTCCAGCCAATCAGTCAAGTTCTGCACACACAACCTCTATGCAGCTAGTTCTGAAATAGAATCTTTTGCAGCGAGACAACTTTGTTTCATTTCCAGCTAAATTTACTTAAGCATGAATAATGCGTTAAATTTATTTGTAGTAGCCTCCTATTAAACAACAACCTACTATTAAACTAAAATTATTGGGTTTGTACAAAACCATAAACCATTAAACTAAATTTTTATTACAACAATTAAAAACTTATAGTAAATGAAATATGTTAAGAAACAAAATAAATCAATAATTACGAACAGATATTAGATCACTAACCTAATTTTAAATGTCTTATAATTTTCAGTAAATGTAATACGTTTAATTTAAATAACTAGATTAATGGTAACAAAAACAATTTACGAATTTTTGTTGAATATAACGACAACTAGCATAAGTTAGGTTATATTTGGTCAGGTGAGGTAAAAGTGTATTTTCGGGCCTAAAAATTAATAATTACAAAACTAATTATATAGTTGTGTTCATCATAAGAAAAAACATGTAAAATGAGAAAAAGTATTTCAAACAATGATTTTGAAAAAAGCATTTTTTCACTAACAGATAATTAAAAGTTTTGTAGTACAGAACAAGTTTTCTGCGGTTAAAATCAACCTTTTAATTAGATTTAAATAAATAAATTTATATTTCACCGCTTTTTCAACAAGTAATCATATTTTCAGAAGTGTCTAGAAAGTGCATAATTTCCAATTTTAGGCTAACTATCAAACTTGATGAGACAGTTATTTCTCTACCCTGGGCTACTCCCAAAACCTGCCCATTAACCGACTTGGACGATTCTAGACTTCTCCATTATTATCCACGCCAATTGCAGTCATTTAGGGGAAGCAACGTCAATATAGACTTGTGAAAACAGAACTGTTCAACCACACTTGGTTCCCAAATAGATAACCTTCCTCAGCAACTATGCCGGCTTATTTTATTTCAAAATAAATTAGCTTACTCCTACGAGATTTTACTTTGATCTCCGAAATATACTTTCTCTCACCATAATGACAACACAGTGAATGTTCAATGGTCTACTGCATTAATGAACTTAAATTTAGAGTAGTGCTCGCTCAAATGAACATTCAATCAACATTCATTCAAATTTTGGATTAATTAAAATATTTACTTCTTTTTTTTAATAAAGAGTTTTCTAAAACCAACAGAGATTAACAAAGTTATTTGAAAAATACTAGCACAAATACGGATAAATAAAAATTGGAAAGTTCAAAAAATTATGAAGATAAAATATAAATGTTAGCATATTAAGAATTAAATCTTCTGTGCTAAAATCAAAGGTGATTCTGTCCATATCAGGATTAAAAAATGGTTTTATCAAAATTACCATAAAGGAGTCTTAGTTAGGACAAGGAAAACTACTGCAGTATCAAAATTCAGTACATAAATGAGGAAATGTGTTTGTATAAAAAAATTGCTCATTTCGTTAAAATGAATAAGTAATCCAGCTATTTTTGGTTGTATACACTCGATTTTTTTAATCACACAAGTAATTAGCAGAAATATTTTCACTTTAAACACAGCTATAGCATTTTACAATGAGTTTAAATATTGTATAAATGCGATCTAAAATAAACAAAATGCTGACTTAAGTTAGGAATAAAAAAATTGGCATGTCACAAACATGCCTTTCTTTTGATCCGCGATGAAAGGGGCAATAAAGTGCGGAGTCCGTCAGATTGAATGGGAACGGAATAAAAGTGAAACAGAACAAAATGTAACGATGCCCGGAACAAGGTCGGGGGGAGGGGCGACCGACCCATGAATGAAGCACACACAATCGATGAAGGGGAGGGGACGTGTCGAGTGCAGCGATGACAGCCGGCGTCTTGTCATTAGTCCGATAACTAGTTACCAAACGTTTCAATCCGAACAATGCTCACTGACCTAAATTCAAAGCTGCAAAAATTCTTACACAAAATTTAATGAAACAAACTCTATGTCCGAGACACGAAAATACAAGAGAATGTAAACCAATTGGCAATCTAATGTAATTTATAAACGATTTACTCTTAGTTGTCGGGTTTTGTTCCACATATTCCAATAAAATAATAAACGCCTACGTTCAATACATAAAAAAGTGGGACGTTTTCGATTAAACTTGGACGGTCGGCACTGGTGACGCAGTGGTATAACCCAGCTATTTGGGGACAAAATGTTGTGGATATTATGGTTACAGGTTCTAAGCCCGGTCCTCATATAACTGACACTGCATCCGATCAATGGTTGCCATCGACGAGGACATTACTAGAGAAGTCTGAAGTATTCGTGTTGGGTGGTATTGTAGTGTCCGGATGTTGTGTAGTGAAGAGAACAGACCAACATGTCAGCTGAAAATCAGACAGATACTACGTAGTTCGGACTCGTAAAGCTGTAGGTCCCTTAGTTGTCCTGGCTATTCAACTATTAATAACTCTTTCTGATACTAAAACTACAGTTCTTTCTAAGGAACAACCGACCTTAGTAACAATGACTGCACTTACTCATCTACACTCATAACACTCATTCGTCCCTCATATTCGCCCATATCCCTACAATCGCGTCTCACTAATGTATAATAATAATAATAATTCTTGACAAAAATGTAAATAATGATAATTAGATGGAATTATTCATACCCCAGTGATACGTTAAAGAGTATATCACGATAACGAGAAGGCTCCCTTAATGATCGATGTTTTAACAGTGCGGGGGTGTTTCAGAAAACTCAACAGACGTAGCGTCGGCACGTCGCCCACGGCTCTTCTAGAAAACATGACACACCACTGATGAAACCCTTCTCCTCTGCCAAGCTGACTACCATAGTTCACTGACGGTAGGTTTTAACTGACAACACGTATGCCCGGACATTCGTCGTGTAAAAAAAATGTTGAAAATAAGATAACGATTGCTAAACAATTCATTTATTTAATTATTCATTATAAAAACACCGATCGCAGAGATATGCGAGAATATGTGTAAATGAATGTGATAAGTATAAATAAACGAGTATAGTTAATGTTACTAACTATGGTCGACTGTTCCTTAGAAAGAGCAATCTAACCTCAAACTTCTCTTGTAATGTCCTCGTCGATGGCAACCACTGAGCGGACGCCGTGTCAGGTATAAGAAGACCGAGACCGAGCATAGATCCTATCACCTACAACCTCCACAGCACTTCGACCCCAGCAAACCCCCCCCCCCCCCATGTTTATAGTATTTGTGAAGAGTGTAGTGGCAGTAAAACAGTAGTACAGTGACCACCGAGTAATTGCCATTACGGATGAATTTGAGAGTTACGTCCACAAGATATTTTAGATACATTAAACTGAAAAATAAGAAAACCCTTTAATGTTTTAAAATTGCATTGACGTAATAATTTCAAACATAAAACTGATATATCGTAAAAAACTGGCCTATAAGTGTAAAATTATACGAACGAATTTAAATGCCTATATTATAACGCTCAATCTCTCTGTGACTGTCTTGGTATTGCGCTTACAGCTCACTATTTCAATATTTATTTGGCTTCAAATAAGTCATATTGACGCGGCAAAAATTTTACCTACAATTTTTATTATAATAAATATCGAGATAAACTGCCTTTTGAGTGTTTTGCTGCACTGTAACACTAAGGCCCTTATGAGGCATAAGAGACATTCTAGTTTACCTTAACTAAGGTGATCGAATTCGGCAAACCACGTTTACTTACCTTCCTCAAATCGATCACCATAATATTCGTGCATTTTATGCGTCTATTGTAATATATTTGTGTTGTGTGACGTTCACTTCTACTGTATAATTACGTACAGTATAATATATATTATACGTATAATTATACGTATTGTGATAATTAAAAAAAAACTAATAACATTTGTCCAGAACTCACTGGTGGAGCGGATCACAGGTTGGAAATCAATGTTCTACAGTCCATTCCTTCACCTACGTCCACTAGCGGATTATAGGATTATAAACCCCTACTACCACACACGCGCGACGAAGGTCTGTTTATCTATCCTGCTGGCCTTGAGCGACATTTACCCCCCCCCCCCATAATCCACATGTTTATAGTATTTCTGAAGAGTGTAGTAATATACTTAAATATTAAGTGGACGTTCAACTACACTTGGGCAATTTTGTGGTTTTCAATTGATATCGTTTTAGCGTAATACTTTTATAAATAATTAAAAAATCATTATGAAAATGAGTGCAAACATTAAAAGGAATACGTTAATTTTTAGCTTATTAGGGGTGACGGTGGTAGAGGTAAACAACTTTACAGTCGTGCGAGTGTGGCAGTAGAAGTCTAAATCCGCTAGTGGCCATAGCTGAAGGAACGAACTGTAGAATGAGTACGTCTGTCTAAAGTGAGTGTACGGGTAGTAAGGCCGGAACGCACGGTCTAGTTACCAAAGGAGCTGAGGCTCGTCACGAGAGCTCTACTTTTCGCGATTATGATTGGAAATAGTTTTCTCGTGTGTATTAAATTGCGACATTCTTTCTGATCAAGGTAAGTTCTATGTGTAAAAAAAAAAAAAAAAAAACCAATGCGACTAAAAACTATCCTAAACGTGTGAGAAACTCTATTCCAGTCACTCTGCTGAAACACCAGGATTTTTTCCTCCTTACTTCCATCAATCCGGGGCACCAGTGGAGAGAACTACGAATTACCCTTTAATACTGTATTGTCGTAACGTCCCGGCCGCATGGTTCACACGTCAAGCCACACAGGCTTTCATTCATATGTAATATACATACTTCTATTCATTTTCACAGCCTTCAATTAATATATTTCATTTTACTACTACATTTAATTCGTCATTGTCAATTGTTCAATTTTCACGTTTTCATTTTCTAAAGGTGACTCGGTGATTCACTTATTTAGCATTGTCGCCTTGACTTTACCTAAATAGCGTCGGCGCGCGCGCATTTCCTGAAAAGTTAGGCAAGTGTTTTATAATTTTCTGCTGAAAATGTATAATAAACTAAGATTCCACAGTTTAAATTACGAAGGATTAACAACAACAAAATGTTAACAATTTGCTAGCCTACTTGATACATGCAAAAATCACATTTTTATGACATTATTCCCCGTTACTTAGATAAGGTATACTCGTAGAACGTATAGAATTGGTCGGTAGCGTGGTTGGTTCAATCCCAGCTTCATATGCTAAAGGTTCTCAGTTCGATCCCAATCAGAGTCATAACACATTTTGAGAAGGATCAGCTGATAACCACCGGCTGTTCATTTGTCATTGGGCTATTAATTAATGACACTTTCTAAGGAATAGTCGGCCTTAGTTTGTAACAATGACTACATTCGCTCATCTACACTCATCACACTCATTCGAAATCAATATTCGCCCATGTCTTGACAATCGGCGTCTTATGCATAAATAAATGAAAAAAATAAATAAAAGAACAATGCAAATTAATGAGACGAATTCGAAGCTGGTAGAAGCTTGGTAGAATTTTGCAGAACAAGAGCTGACGCGTTCAGGATATTAAAAGAGAGATAGCGACATAAATTGCGTCGGATGCCTAAGATTCCACCAAAGTCATCGCCCACGGTTATTGTATCAGCTACGTTCTCGAAATATTATTCATCTCCACAAATAAAAACTGTCAAATATGGCGTGGCGAACACACGATTGTGCCAAGAGCCAGCCAGCCGACATGCCAGTCAAAGCCGCCCCAGCAGGGGAAATAATAAAACAGGAGAACGCAACTCCTTGGTGTTCTTTGGGTAGTTATTTGTTTTATAACTATAGTAGTAGTGATTTGTTTTATAAATATCAAAAATGCTATATAGTTCATATTGCCCACTATTCATTATTAAGACGTCGGTCGTAAAAATATAGGGGAATATGAGGAGTGAATGAGTGTGATGAGTGTAGATAATCGAGTGTAGTCATTGTTACTAACTAATGTCGAGTGTCGACTGCTCCTAAGAAAGGGCTATTTATTAATAGTCCAAATGTCAGGACAACTATGGGTCCTACATCTTTACATGGAATCCAAACCACGCAGTATTTATCTGATTTTCAGCTAAGTGCCAAGTCTGATACTCAGTTCTCTCTCCTACACAGCATCCGGACACTGGTTATCAACCAACACGGACAGCCCAGACTCCTCTAGTCGTATCCAAACGGATGGAAACCATTGAGCGGACACCATGTTGGTATTAATAGGACCTAGCATAAAACATTTAAATTATACTATAGCTCAACTTACTCTTCAAAGTTTTTGTTAGACTTTTTACAGAGGACGCTGTTGGCAGGTCAGTAAGGTACACACCAACACATATCAACGATCTCAATAAATGACCTCAATAAAACATACATAAAACTGAACATTGAAAATAATAACTAACGTTTATATAGATTAAATTATTTATTTGGTTTTTAAAAATAATCTGTTTTGTAATACAATAATTTTGTTTCTATCTCATAACACTTACAGATAAAATAAGTTGGGAGTTTATGCGCTAAATGTTGAAAATATCTAACTTTATGTTATGTTTAATATTTGCATCTAATCCCAAGTGCTTTTATCATCATCTAACATAATATTAATAGCAGAATAATTAAACAGCTTTACCAATATATCTTGTCTTCGGGCAATAAATCACTAACTATAAAATGTTCATAAATTGAACAAAATTAAAGGAAAAACTAATTCACCGAAATCAGGAAAAGGAACGAAATACGGAAATGAAGATTAAACGGATCAAGTTGTCATCGCCTGTACAGACTAAGTAGCGTCGCGCAGCGGCGTTGACGCGGCCTGCGTCATCCGCCGAGATAACCAACACATAGATGGTAGCACCTGTCCGTGCGCAGACGTCCCACCACCTCAATCCCCCCTCGATAACCTGTCGATGCGACGTAGCTAGGCTATTGTAGCACCACATGGAGGTCAATGCCTCAGCTGATAATCAACTGTTACCGTAATGACTAACGTCGTAAATCACATTTCCAAAAAACCTCAACTAGACAAACTATCCTCGAATGTATGACACCCTAAAAAAAAAAAACTTGTTTGAAAACAATGTTTAACATATCAACATACGTTAATGTAAGATGAGAATGTAAATCTATTAGTAAGACAATATTATTTTGGTTGTAAAACCTCTGACCCCAATGAGATTTCTCGTTAACATAATGACTAAATTGAAAATAAAATTTACTGAAAACTATCTTTCCTTTTGTCTTACTAAAAAATAATACGCTAAGACATTTAAATAATTCAAACCCGTGCAGGCTCCCAAATTGAATATTACTGAACAGCTCTTCTTTTTTAAGTTGGATAAATACATTTGATTAAAATTCAAAGTTGTGAAACTGAATGGATGGTCGAGATCAAATCTGTTACTAAAACACTTCTTCTAATTTAATTTAATATATAATAAAAAAAACTATGTACTCTCTCATCGCTTAATCTCATAAACTTATCAACAGATTTTGATGGAATTAGGGGGTGGGCGGGGGTTAGCTTACCTATCATAGAAGCCCAAACTATAAAAAAAGGATTTCTCAAAATTCATTACTGGCAATACTAAAGGATAGAAACAGCATCTCAACATTTTCTTTTTTATATAAAAGTGACAAGCTGATACAGTACAAACAAAATGGATTAACATAGTACATAGGCTTGGCTAATTTGGTTTTCATTGTGAAATAATTAAGGTAATTTCTACTAATTATGACATGATTGCACTACTTTACACCCCCCCTTAAGTAGACCAACTGGTTTTTTAGTCTATAAAACTTTGTTAGGTAGGAGAATAAATTGATGTTATGGTTTAGAGAGAACCATGGAGGGAAGGGTAGGCAAGCAGGGAAGCAAAGGCTGTCGGTTAGTCTCTTATTGTTTATAAGAGTTTTATCACAGGAAGGAGGCAACAAGTTAAAATTAACAACACCTTTAGCGATGCGCAAATTGTTCAAATGGGAGTGCCCCAGGGTTCTGTGACCTCAGCCACCCTTTTTCTTATTTTCATTAATGACTTATTGAACCTTAATTTCCATGGAAATATTAACGCTTTTGCTGACGACATAGCACTTTTTTATGCACAAAAAGACCTTACAGCACTAGTCAATTCAATAAACAATGATCTTTTATTACTTAGGAAATGGTGTTATACAAATAAAATGCAAGTAAATGTAAATAAGACTAAATTTATAACTTTTGATTATGTAGGTTTTGATTTACCCTCTGCATTAATTTTCCATTCCGCAACCTGTAATATCCAGTTATGAACCTACCAGCCCTTAGAAAAAGTAAAAACATTTAAATATTTAGGAATTTTATTTGATGAAAAACTTACTTTTGAACCACATATATTAGATTTACATGCAAAATTGAGATCACAAATAAGAAAATTTTATTTTTTAAGAAATTTTTGCAACACAACACTATTAAGAACATTATATTTTGCACTTATTAACTCAAGAATCCAATATGCTTTGCCATATTGGGGAGGAACATACAAAACATTAATTGATAAACTAAGAACGACTCAAAATTACTTTTTGCGTATAATTCTTAAAAAATGTAAACGATCAAGTTCTTTTCCATTATTCCAGGAGTTAAAAATTTTACCCATTCAGCACCTTTTCATTTATAAAGTTATGAGATTGTTTTTTATTAGAAGTGGTAATAGAGAAAACTTAATTCCAAATCATTTTCATAATACAAGAAGTTTGGTAAACGACTTTTTTAAATTACCTAAGGTAAACAAATTCATTTTTCGACATTCGTTTCAATATTTGGGCCCTAAATATTTTAATCAATTACCAACTCAAATCAAGAATATCAAACAACTTAAACATTTTTGTAAACAAACAATCACTTGGCTTTCTTCTCAGCAGGATTTAGAATACCTTAATAGTATCAGTTTAAATATAGTTGAGTTTTTGGAATGTTTTATGTTCTTTTCATTATTACCTTGTTTTTATGTCTCAAATATTTTATTATATTTATTTATTATATTTATTGATATATTATATTTATTATTATTATGTATTTATTATAAACATTCATTTATGTTTACTCTATGTAAAAAATGTGTCTCAGTATAAAATGTACTCATAGAGTCACTGATGTTGCAGTTGGCGATGTACTAAGTGCTTTTATATACATAATGCTAGACTCAAACTTTGTTATCTCAGTCTTTAAGTTTTAAATTTGTTTTCCAAAGAGACATACGTTTTGGGCAATATTTAATTACATACAGTAACTTTATTTCAACCACCTCTTATAATCACAATTTCTGGAAATTTAGCTCTATTTTTTATGCTTTCATTTATCTCAATAAAATTAAACATAATTATATTTAATACATATGTATACATAACAATTTAAGTGAAACGGTACATTTCTCAGTACTGCCAAGGCTGATGTAAGCCGGATATGCTAAGTTCAGTTAGCAGTCAGTTAGGTGTGGTAAGAAGTAGTCTAAAAATAATCTGCCTTGAGGTTCCAGAACAGCTTAATATCAGAGTAACAAGTCAATAAATTCTCACATGTTCATTGAAGTCAAAACAACAACTCTTTAGTATGCTGCACTTTCCTCAGTAATGAGTACTTACTTGAACATTACATTAGAACCATAATGTGTTAGATTATGATTCTTATTACATTTATGTCACCTTCATTAATCTACATACTGACCATTATATTTTTTACCGATCTAACCTAAAAATTTTACAGTGTAGATTGGCTATATTTTTCATTGTCACTATAAAACCTCTTTACACAATCTAAAAATCAAATGAGACTATCATAACTTTTATAACACCTATAATTATAAAAATATTGGAGGAGGAATAGAGAATAAAGCAGAAGAGATAGAATAAGCAACGACATAACCAAAAAAAGATTGAAAGTAATAAAAGAGACAATGGAAAGAAGAACGATACAGTGGTTGTGGCATATTAGGAGGATGGGAAATAATATATTGCTTAGGATAGCCCTGGAGAAAAAGGAAAGAGGAGGAAGACAGAGAGGAAGGTGGGAGGACCAAGTGTGGAAGGATGCGGAGAGAAGAGGAATGCAGAAAAGTTAAGAGGAGGAAGAGGAAACCTGAAGAGAGATAAAATGTAGGAGGCTGTGTAGGACGGCCCGTGAAAAATGGCAACTTTGAACTCATCAACTGTAGCCCAGTTTTTATAGCTGTTGGAAGGCACATATTCACATGTACTAGAGATGTTCATGTATCATTCCTAGTGCAATTTTTGTTGTTGTGTAGTTTCAGTGTTAAGGGTCAGGGTTAGTTAACACTGTTTTTTTTTTTTTTTTTTTTTTTTAAATAAAGGAGAGGCCGATCTCCTTCCTTAACCTTACTCTGACCATTCCCCATAGACCATTGATCTGTGCGAGGAACTTATTCAGTCAGAGTAAGGGGGCGAACCTGTACAGTACAAGGTGAATATTACTGATAAATCTTTTCAGTCTAGGCCGGATTCGAACCAGCGCTATCTCTAACCCAAGCTCAAAGTCCTGATGCCTTAGACCACTCAGCCACCGGCTCGCCCAAGTACATATAGTGATGTCTGCTTTAGAGAGTATTTATAGTAATATGATGATTACTGGAAAACAATCAATGAGAGGCTTGTGCATGAGGGCTTATTAATGAAAGGTATAAAATAGGCTGAAACAGATTCAATACCTTGGTAGAATTTAATATGAGAATAATATGAATACGAGCCGATACATTAAGGATATTACAAAAAATATCAAAACAAATTGCGTTGGACTCAGCCAAAGTCATCGCCCAAGGTTACTGTATCAACTATGTTTTCGAAATATTATTCATCTCCACAAATGAAGACTGTACATACAAGATTTTATACACTTAGATAGATAGATTTTTTTAGATCCAATGTTTAAAAATGCAAACAAATGGAATTTGATGGAATTGTGATGAAAAAAAAATCAAAATGTCATCTAAGTAAAATTGGTCAAAACTAAAAACCACATTATTTCAAATGAGATAATTTTGTTTATATCTAATGAATGAGTTGATTTGTTTACTTTTATTTAATGTTGGAGATTTGTATGAATAATAATTTTTAATGACACACTGGGGGGAACATAGTTAATGACACTGACACTATCTTAAGGATTAATCGAACTTGTTAAAAACACAAATACACCTTCACTCATAAAAACTCATTATACTAATTTGAAATCCACATTTACTCCTATCTTGATGATCAGTTAAGGTTTAAATTAATCCTTTACTTGCAAACAAACGTTATCTACAATGTAAGTGTATAGGTAGGCAAGAGGGTACATATAAAATTTAGTTTTGGCATTATATATTTGGCATATTTAAAATGCCAAATCACAAGATTCAGAAGATAATTATACACAATCTAAAATGAAAGTTTTTGATGTTAAAAAATAAAATGAAAGTTGTGCGTTTATTTAACAAGAAAAAATCAGCAACAACTCTCAAAATCAAAGCAATATTAAGAACACTCAGGAAAATATTGGTAAGGAAAAGGCTGGAAATAAATTTGCTCTTGGGTTTTCAAAAGCAATGGTTGCGGTGAGATATGAAGAGATGTCTCCTCTAGTATTGTCACATCATCTCTCAGTACTCTATTTCTCTCTCCAATGTGTGATTTGTTCATCTGCGCTTTTCAGTATTTCGGTGAATTAGACCTATCTTATATGTTTGAGATTTTATGTCATTACACGGTTTGTAATTAAATTTTATATTTAATTTTCCAAATACAGAAAATATTTGTATTTTTTTTTAGTAAATCTCACCTTGTTGTGAATTTTGGTTAGAAACACAATTTTCTTATCTAAAATCTAACTTAAAATCAATCGCAAACAGTAAACCCTTAAATTACAAAATTAAGAGGGATTAAATAACTCCTAAATTATGAAATGCTCATGTGGATGTGAATGTATTATTATTTCAATGTCCAAGTCCAAGTAGATAATATTTAACAAGTCATATTTAAATTATCTTTCAGATAATGATATAGATTTAAAATCAAAAAGTTGTTACCACTTGCCATTCAACCTTCGGTATCAAAGATATATGAAAAATATATGTTGAATCCGTTAGTATATTATTTTAAGACAAATAATTTCTGGATAGGAACCTAACATTGTGATTGATATTAAAATTATAATTAATAACCTTGATAAAGCTGATCAGAAAATAACTTCCTTTCCTGACATGACATAAGCTCGAATTCTGTCCTAATTCATAAATTAACTACATTTTGAATTACTGGCAAAGAATTAAGTTTATTAACACCATACCTTGATTGTTGTCAGCAATATGTAGAAAATAAGTTTTTTTTTTCAAAAAAATAGTCATTTCAAAGAATAGAGTGTACAATATAAAATTCAAAACTAGAGGAAATATTCTTTTCCACAAGGATCAGTTTCAGGACCATTCTTGTTTCTTTGCTATTTGGGTTGTTTGCCAGATTTTATTTCACAAGCCATTACAAGGAATAAACTATGCATATTGGCTGATGATTTTAATTTAACAGTTTTAACTGTCTATGTATGGTCAGGTAGGAATTTGATCGTAAATTGATCGTACTGGTCATAGTAATATATATAAGAAACATTACAAAAACTATTTGATTTGACTTGACGCTATACCTAGTAAATTAAATGTATGACCATACCAACAACCAATTTCACATGTTGAGTTATCAACATGTTTTTTATTCACAACAACACATTTTTATCAGGCTGCAAATCAGAGTACGCAATTAATTACCTTATTAGCTAATTTATTAATTAATAAAGATAAAACATTTGTTACGAGATTTTCTAGTACAACTTCTCAAAACATGAATATTGCATACAATATTGTAGCTGTACTTATTGAACTGGCTGACAATACAACTTTTTAGGTGTAGTTATTGATTGTAAACTTAACTGGTTCGGTCATAACCTACTGCATTTTGTTCAAATTTTTTTTTTTTTGTTGCTGTAAGCAGATATTTTTCCTTTTTTAATTTTTGTATATTTTAATTTAGTTACAAAGTCTTTGCAATATCTTTACATTTATAAAACATTACTATACATTTTTTTTAATATTTAAAGAAAATTGCCTTGACAATTGGAAAATCCAAACTCAAAAATAAAAAAAAGGTAACATTTTCTATTTGACATACACAATAACAAATTCCATAAAAAGAGTATCTGAAATATGTGGGGTAAAGGTTTTTAATTTTATACCATAAAGCATTAGATATTAAACTAACGTTAAAATTAAAAACAATATATTAAAACATTTATCATAGAAAAAGCTGTGTGAATACTTTTCAAGAATATTTTGGCTAGAATTTTTTGTTTTAATTTAGCACTGTTATGGCAATATTCATTTATAATAGTGTATATATCAACAGAAAAATTTTTGTATATATATTCAAACATTTTTGAAAATCAGAACACTATGTTGTATTGACAATGTGCTAGATACTGTTAAAATTAGACTATAAACAATATATTAATATTGTGGGTTTAAAGTT
Organism: Stictocephala bisonia; assembly: GCA_035578905.1. NCBI lineage: Eukaryota > Metazoa > Arthropoda > Insecta > Hemiptera > Membracidae > Stictocephala > Stictocephala bisonia. The sequence goes on along the minus strand of JAQJVL010000931.1, from coordinate 148,342 downwards.
TAATGTGAGTCAAACAATTTAATATCTTTCATCTACACTTATTCACCTATATATTGACGGTCAGCGTCTTACTAAGGAATGATGAATATAAAATATCATTCACATTATAATAATACTATAATATATTATTATTATATTTTTACAATATTATATTAAAAATATTTTATCACGTGTATTCACATGCAAGACCTGTACAGTCATCTGTACACTATACAACAGAATTCTAGCCATCTCATTAAGTAAATGATGGCTAGCACAACAAATATAACTTTAAAACAATATTTAAATACAGTCAGTTTATCAAAAACCAGGTAAAGCAGACAGCTCTCTGCAGCGTGGTTAAACTTAAAATGTTATCTTTTTATTAGTTTTAATTTTCTTTATGTTGTACTAAAACTTATATACTATAACTATACCGATCCTATAACTACTCCAATGCCAATAAAATACCATAGAACAATATTACACAACCAATCAAGCTCTTCCATTTGATGTACCTACAAAAATAAACTCCTAAAACATTAATTAGTAATGGACAATAATTATATAAATAAAATTATTTGGTTTCATTTTTTTTTTTTTTTCCTTTAGACTAGTGTTTCAAACAAAAAGTTTACTTGATCTTTAGTGAGGAGCCATTTCCTTAATTTTGCTAAAAATTGATTAATGGATGAGTTGTTATATTTAATTCCATTAGGAATTTGATTAAATAACTTAGGTCCTACATAAGTAAAGCTTTGTTTAAATATATTTTTTTTACTTTGGGTCTTTTATAGATTCCTTCAGTGACACTTCTAGTTCTGGGTAATAATCTGTTTTAAAATTAACACTCCTATTATAAAGTATCTTTAGAACATTAAAACAAAAACACGAATTACAAGTAAAATTTACAAGTCGATAAAAAGGGGGTGAGCAGATTGATGTTTGTGTTTTAATGAAATAATTCTTACAAAATGTTTTTGTGAAATTATCAGCGCTTTCAGTGTGGTTTTGCCAGCCCCTTCCCAGTTTTCAATTCCGTAAACTAATCTTGAATGGATAAGAGAGAAATAAAGCTTGCATAGCAAATTTTGATTGAGAAAGTTTCTTAAGAAGTAAAAATTTTCTTATGTTTTTTCTCAAATTGTTGTGTAAATGAATAGTATGTGTTTTCCAAGAAAGTTTTTCATCAAGATACAAACCGAGATATTTAATATTTTCAACCTGCTCTATTTCTGTGCAAGACCAAACTAAGTTATTGTTATAACATTCGTCTTTAACATGGAATTTTAGTACGCTGTCAAATGAAAACCCTTTGAGATCCGAAACTTATAATTTTTGTTGCGTTTGTGACCATTCTATTATTGATATACCAGTCCTTTAACAATTTAAGATCGTGGTTCGTATCTTGCCAAATGGTTCCCCAATGCCTGTTTGAATACCGGAGGGCCACGTCATCTGCAAACGCACTAAACGTTCCTCTCAACTGCATATTTAACAGATCATTAATAAAAAAAATATGAATAATGAAGCTGATAGAACGGATCCTTGGAGTACTCCTTTTTTTATTATTTGCGGTGTGCTAAATAAATTTTTTATTTTTACTTTTTGGGTTTGATTTGTCTGATATGATTTAAACCAATTGAGTGCAGTTCCTCTTACTCCTGCATATTCTAATTTATTTGATAAAATGTTATGATCTACAAGATCGAACGCTTTGGAAAAGTCAATAAAAATTCCAGTAGTTTTAAGAGCGTTGTTGAAACATTAATATATTGCTTCTGTTAAATTCAATATTGCACCATGTTGTTTTGTTAAGTAAATCAATTAATCTGAATTTAACAGCCTTCTCAAACACCTTTGATAGTACTGAGAGTAACGAGATTGGTCTGTAGTTTTGTATACGGTCCTCATCTATCTTGAATATAGGTACAACAATACTTTCCTTAAATTTTTTTGGAAATTCCCTGGTAACAAAACTTAAATTAATAATGTATACCAATATGTGAGAAACAACATGTGAAGTATAAAAATATTTCTTTATTGAAGCCAACATATCCTTTTGCACATCTACTTAATGTAATGATATTCTGTATAAGTAATTTTAATTTTTTTTTAAGAATGTCCCTCTACTATTGTTAAAACTTGCAAAACAAGTGATCATTCGTTCAACTCTAACACTGATACAGTCTGGCGGAAAAATACACTTGATTGCTTGTGAGGTTTGACCTTTTTTGTTTTAGTATAAACATAAAGTTTATTGTTTACACTATGTTTAGACACACCAATGTTTGCATCACATGTTTTGAAAATGAACTGTAATAAATGCTATTTTCAAGTTTGTGAATTATATTGCTTTTATTAAATAATAGCCGAGTACCCGTCCTCGTGAATACAATGGGTCCAGTAGTTTTGGTGTGTGAATAAATACACACACACACACACTATTCGATTTTTTATAGTAAGATGAATTATTTTAAATACTTATTAATTTAAATTTGTCCTGTAAAGGCAGCAATAAATCCTCCCCGATGCAGGATGGACACTTAAAAACTGAGAGAATAAAAAAAAGAGATTTTTTTCATTGGAATATGAGGGTATTACTATGGCATATTTTACCAATTGGAATGAATACACACACACACACACGCACACATGCACGCACGCGCGCACACGCACACAAGCACACACACACACACATGCACGCACGCACGCACACACATACACACACACACACTTGGATCAGGGTGGATGCAAAGTATAGTGCATGGCTGTCACAATGTTACCCTGACACAACAACCTCACAGGCTGGTAATAGTGTATTTTTCTACGTTCATTCTTAACGCAGCCAGACTGTACTTTATTATTATTTTAAAAAGTATCATGTTGTTTTTCAATATTACAATGCATATTTAGCTTTTATTTCAGCATGAATCTTGTAGCATGTACTGTAAAACTTGGTATACCTACTTGATTACCTGAATACAATCATTGTATGTCAATTTTGACCCATGTTGAATAGTTTTTACTTAAGACAAAGGTGTCCTAAGCTAACCACAAAATTTAAATATCTATCCACATCCAACTTTCTATTTTAAATAATTTTTGTTTACAGGTCGGTATGCCTTGCACTAACAACTAAGAAGCTGCTGGCAATAAGGTTGTATTAAAATAGTTTATACATAATATTTTTACAGTTTTAGGAATCGTTCATAGTGTGATGGGTTGGTGCGTAAGAAACTAAGAAGTGCTCAATAATCTATTCACTAAGCAACAATAATTTGACACTTTAGTTCTAGCCAGGTTCCAAAATATTGTACTCCTAAAGTGTTTTTCAAATAAAGAATACTTAAAAATAAATTGACACCCATGGCTGACATGAAATATACGTACAATACAAACGTTTTGCTAATAGAAAATACTAAACAAAGTAAAACTTAAATTTTTAAATGATTATCAGTTAACAAACAAACCGACAAGTAAATTATTTAGACCTCTTCCTTAAAATTTATGCAGCCAAAAAAAATTAGTTAACAGTAACCTTGGCTAGGACAGTCATATTGACAACCTGATGGGAAAACTGAATTCTGGTTTGTATTCCTTAAAAAAGAATGTCTTTATTCTGTACCAGTGATACTCTTAAAATTATTTTCCATGCAACCATCCAATCTCTCATAGCCTACGGAATTTTAGTTTATGGAGGAACCTCATCTCAAAATCTAAATAGAATATTAGGCGTGCAAAAAAGTTTTAAGAATAATTTTAAATTAAAAATATGATTACAATTTACAAGTTTAAGTAAGTTCCTCAATATTTTGCCAGATCACATGAAAAATATAAAAAATGACATCAAATTTAAAAAAGAACTGAAAGACTTTCTATTTAAAAAAGAGTATTCTATACCTTAAATGAAATTTTTACTAAACAATAATTATGTAAGAATGTCACTGGGCACTATATCTAGCTGTTCTAGGATTATATTATAGTTTTTTAGCTAGTTTTGACAATATTTTTGTACAGACTTTATTGTACCATCTTTGAATAAAGATTGATTTGATTTGATTAGCATTTATCTACTTTCATTGTCACTGGAAATCTTTTTTGTAATTACAAATACTGTAAATTACATACAATTATATATTTAACACAATCGTTTTGTTAATTAATCCTACTGATATCAAAATAATCCTAAATTGACCAGAGATTGAATTAGAACTGAAACATTTTTTTACTGGCGTTTGGGTTTGTTTATTCTTATGCTAAAACCCATTTGTATGTAACGTTCAGTTCTATAAGGAAACTGGAGCAAATACTGACTCCAACTGCACACGTAGGAGGAACTGTAGATCCAAAAATAGCTTCAACACATGCGCATGTCTCTGAAGGGGGAGTGGAACAAAATATTTGGTGAATAGCTAACATTCCGCCTTGACCACATGGCTATTTAAAACTCAAAAAGTAACTTAACAGAATGAAGAAATATAAATATCAATTATTGCATCTCAAATGATGATTGAAAGTATTTGATTACATCACTCTCTTCAGCATGAGTTTAAAAGTGCAAAATTAACTGTTAGTTGTAAAAAGAAAAACTGTACAAATATAAAAACAATAAATCCTATATTTAAAGAAAATTATTTTTATTTATTTATTTTTTGTAACCTTTTTGAAAAATGTTTAAGCGCAGTATACCAAGTCACTGAGTTTCATAGCTGAACAAACTAAACCAGTTTTACAAGATCAATAATTTAGTCAGTTTACTTATAAATGTTCTTAAAATTTCTACGTTTGAAACATTAACAATTATTTAATATTTGCTAGGCAAAGAATCTCTTAAATCAGTTCTTTTACATTAAAAAATAAACCCTATGTCTAGTTTACTCAGTTAAGGGTGTTTGATAAGTTGATTGATTTTATACAAAAAAAATCTTCAGAACAAACAACAGCAAGGAACAAATAATATAAGTCTGGCTTGAAAGATGTAGCCAGACTTGACAAAGTACTAGCCTCAAAGCCTCTGAACGAAGTGGGCGATTTTAGCGTCCCAGGCATTTGTTAAAATAGGGTATTAGACTGCATATAGATCACTGGCTCTATGAGGCGGTTGTTTACATGCAGATTTCCTATGGTACTCAAGTGGTAGAGCAAGGCTTGCCAGACCACAGCAAGTAATAAGCTTGCTAGTCTTCAAAGACTAGCATGCTTAATCTCAATAGATGCATTTTTAAGCACACATATTGGAAGCCACTCAAGATATTGCTTAATTTGTTGCCACTGACTTCACAATCAACCTAGTCAGCCAACGAGCTGACCAGTATAGACATTAAACCCACAAGCTTACAAACTATTGAAACTATTGCACAACAGTACATTGGACATGGTACCAGACACGGTACCCAGAAAACTTGTAGGGAGGTATCACTTGCATGTCCTATGACGTCACATGTCGAAATGACAGATGCGTGACCAACAAATAAACACTAAAATACTTGTTTTCATTCCTATGGTTACAATTGAATCTGATTTGTGGTAAATAGTTTGCTGACTATTTAGCTGAAAGTTTCATAAGATTTAGCTACCTGTGTTTAATGGAATAATCAAACCATCTGATTTCACCTATGTGCAGCCTCACCGTGATATCTACTGTCTTCTCTAGTTACCAGATCGTACCACATCTGGTGTGAAAATCACATTGACGTGAAAATCACTTGCTCCAGACTATTTGGTCGACATTAAATCTAGGGGGACTGAAGATTAAGGAAAACAACAATACCGCCACCCAAAGGAATTGTTTGAAGAAACACAAATAGTTTGGTTTTGGAGGGTGGAGCTGGGTATGGGATCTTTAGTCTCTCTCCAGTACTCGCCTATCTGGCAGTCTTGGGAAGTGCTTTACAATCTACCAAGGTGAGATCTTTGCTGTCCTTGTTTGGGCCCAACTAGGGCTTGGAAAACAATTCAAGGGTAAACATATTTGTATTATGTCAGACAGACAAGCTGCTTTAAAGGCACTTGACTCCTACCAATTCACCTTAAGACTAACTTAGGAATGCTTTCAGATCCTGTATGCCCTGTCTCGCCATAACAGTGGTCAAATGGGGTGGGTTCCAGGGCATAGCAGCCTCAAAGGCAAATAAGAGACTGACTCCTTGCTAGGATGACTCCGTTTATAGGGCCAGAACCAGTTTGTTGCATTGGATTTACTACTGCCAAAACTGACAAATTAACCATGGCGATAAATCTTCACTACAATAGATAACTTTCATGGCCAAGCATATGCTAAATCTCTGGTGAGCCAATCCTACGCTATCAATATGACTCACTAGTATGAACTGAAATAATATCAGGCTGATTGCATATATTACTGGACATTGCCACTTTAGGAAACATCTGGAAATGATAGGTATCTATAGAAAATACACCAGTTGATGGCTCTGTGGGGAGGCTCTTGAGTCACCTATTGCCTGAATATGAAGCCCAGGAACTAAAGAGAAGGAGTTTTCAGGGTGGAACTGCCAGAATAGGAAATGATAACTAGACTGGGGAAAACGTTTCTAGAACTGGTTAAACAGCTTGGAATCAAAGCCCCACTTTAGACACCAGAGGCGCACAATAAAACTAAGGTTGACATAAAATTAGGGGTGGCCTCAGGGCCCTCTTCACCCCTCTCATAAACCTTAACTACAAACCTTTTGAGATTCAAAATACAATATTAAACATATTACTCTATAAACCCTTTGCACTCGAAAGGCCACTGGTAGTGGCCAGTTCCCACTCCTAGACAAATCATATTAGTTGTCCTCCCATGTTGCACGGCCACTATGAGTGGCCGCACCACCATCTTGCACTATTTGTCAGCCATGTTGTCTGCCAGTTGTCACTGGGTCAGAATTGTTTTGTTGACACTCTGCTGATATGGTAAAATGGACATTTAAAACCCAATGTAATTTACCTAACTTTATGACGATTTATCACTTAGCAATACAAATTCGTAGTGGATACAAGCACTGATGCAGAGGTTAGATCTATGGAACAAAACAGTTGGATAAACTAGTGGGAAACTGACAGACGCTTAGTTTCAAAATTTCTCAACAGGTTACACTACCTTACAGAGGAATAATATTGAAAAAGATATACTAAACACAGAACTGAATCGTGGTCACTGACAGTGGCTGTGCGAGTATTCGCCGATTTTCACGCTGACCACTCACAGTGGCCTCGCAATCTGGGAGGACATTTACAACAACAAAAATTACAAGCTGTCACAGAAATGGCTGTGGTATTGGTCACTCGCCACTCACAGTGGCCATAAGAACTCAGAGGACATTTAATTTCTTAAAGAGCCTACTCGAGTGCAAAGAGTTAAATATTTTTTTTCAGAGTTGATAAAACAGTTATATTAATCTAAATCCAGTTCCCTTATCATTAAGTCCCAATATTAACTTTCAAGCCTACATTCTCCATTTTTAAAATGGTTTGTTCTGTAAACCTACATCTGACTACAACTCTAATTTCATTTTAGGTCTTCCTTCTTTTTTACTGATATTAGACATGTTATATAATGTTCATTCTCTGCGGTTGACATTTTTAAGGAATCTTTGAAGAGTTATAAAAATAATTTACTAAGTTTGGTTATTCCATAGCTATTGTTTCTTTTTCATTACTTATGTATATATGTGTGTATGTATGTATATGTATGTATATATGTATGTATGTGTGTATGTATGTATATGTATATTATTTAATTAACCTTACAATTTATACTTTATAGTAAATGCTGTTGTATTTAACTGTTTAATGTGTGCATTTCAATCCTTTTGTTGCCTAATTTATTACTGATTGAATAAAACTGTATTTATTTGCTCGTTTCATGATGACTGTTGCAATGTTATATTATACTGGTTGTTATAGATTTAAACTGATTGTTATATTTATATAGTTGTATTTATTGTTATATTTATATAGTTGTATGTATTGTTATATTTATTGTTATATTTATATAGTTGTATGTATTGTTATATTTATACAGTTATATTTATTGTATATGGTTAAAATTCATGAAATTTCAAATATACTGTATTACCCATTGCAAAGATATTTAGTGACAATGAAAAAATTCATTTTAGCTTATGGCATAAAGTAAATGTAAATAAATATAGATGGATAAGAGTTAACAACAACTATAAGGTTAAAAGTTCTTTTGTTATTTACTTGTCTATGTAATTTTTTTAAATTTAATTTTGTAATATAAAACATTTTTTATTCAGATAAGATTAATAAAATAATCAGCTGAATAAAAATGGAGGAGTAAATACTAACACAAGCAGCATTATGGCATTGTCAAAATAGAACATGTGCAATGTTGTGAGTTAATCAAGTTTTGGTAACAATGGATTAATGGAATTTCACCACCAAAATAAATAAGAATTTACACAATACTCTTAAGAGGATTACAGCCGCTAACCTCAAATCGCCTTCTGCGATACTCACTGTTCTACACATTATTTCTTTCATACTTTGCACTTTAAACCTAAAGCACTTTGAGGGGTAAACACAGTAATGGACATGTCTAGGTGTTCAAACCACAAGGTTTTAAAGATTACCTGCTCAAAGCCTACTACTCCCAAGCAACAATCACACAAATTGATGCCTTTGTGGCCAACAACCACTAGCCCACTGCTCTGCTGCTTGATGCTTCTTTTTCTACCTCTTTGCCAATTTGCAGTTTCAAGAATTCAGACACCAATCATAAAATTCTTATTTCGCCAACTATTAAGATCTTAGTAATCATTAACATTTAAATGAATGATTGCCTGAGTGGACAGTCTGTGATCAACTTAGGTAGCACCTATAATCAATCAACTTGGGTAGCACCCGTGATCAACCTGGGTAGCCACCAGTGATCAACTTGGATAGCACCTATTATTGACTTGGGTACTCATTTGTGATCAACTTGAGTAGCCTCAGTAATCAACTTGGATAGCACCTTTAATATGGGTACCCGTAATTAACTTATTCAGCCACTGTGATTAACATGGGTAACACCCATGATCATTTGGACAGCCCTTGTAACCAATTCATTTAAAAATCCACCTTACATCAACTTGGGTAACATCCTATTATCTAGTTAGGTAGTCATCCATGATCTACTTATGTAGCACATGTGATCAACTCAGGTGGCCATCCATGATCAAATCAGCGCTGTTCCGGTTTCTTTTGTGTATATCTCTTGTAAACAAAATTATACAGTTAATTTATTGTACATCCTAGTGACACAAGCTGAACAGCCGATATTCCATCTTCTCATAGTTATTTATTTTAAAAAGTAACTGCTTATAATAGTATTAATTTCTATTTGAAGCTACTAGAAAGCCTACAAAATATAAACAATATAATTTTTTTAAACACTCTAGAAATATTTAATGAATGGAGCATAAAATAAATAAAGCGTGACTGCTTTTGTTACGTAGCTTTAAAGCTTGATAGGGTCAATCCATATGAAGTGGTCCAGAAATAATTTAATTGGTTGAAGCAACATTTTTATTATTTTTCATATTTTTATATCTAAAAGTACCACTCATCAGAAGTACAAAAAGTATGTTATTTAATTTTTAGCATTTTTATTTTACTGATGGCAGCCATTTTGGCTTCGGCAAAACACCTCTTTTAAGTGAATTACGAACTTTGCGGAGAAGCAAATATCTCCACTTCTATTCATCCTAGAACACTCAAACAAAAACCCATCTCTTAAGAAGAGTCTGAACTTTAATTAAAGTCCTTACAGGTATGTCCTTAAACTTAAGTATAAGGGCCCAAATATATCTCCAAAGTTTATCATGGATTTTTTTCAAAAATCAATTTTCACACAATTATTTTTTCAGGAAGGCTACAGTTAATTTATTTGTTATTTTTTTATGTGATAGGTATATTGAGGTACTTTAAACTCACAAAGTTTGAAATTATCGACTAGCATGGTTTTTTTAGAAAACAATTTTTGAAATCATGAAATTTTCAAATTTTTCATAGTTCAAGGATTAATATCTTTTTTGGGCATGAAAATAAAAATGTCAAAATTATCCCAGTTTTAGTACTAGAATAGAGGAACAACCTGCAAAAATTTGGTTTTGTGGACTTTATTATTTACCAAGATATATAATGTAGAAAAGTGCCAAAATTAACAAAAAAACAATATCGCTCCAGCTACTTACAATGCTAAACATAGCTAAATATTATGCTTTGTTATGCCTGAAAATATATAAAATAATGACACACTTATAGTTAGACCATTTATTAGTATACAAACCTTTATTTTCATGACTGATGAGCATTGAGTAGATGCAAGATTTTATCACACAAGCATTATGTGATGTTGAAATTGCGCCAGTTGCTGTAGGGGTGTGGTCTTCCTTGAGAAATTAATCAAAGTGACCCATGTTTCATAATTTTTGCTGTATTTGAAGGAAGTTCTTCTGTTCTAGTACTAAAACTGGGATAAATTTCCAATTTTTATTTTCATGCCCAAAAAAGATACTAATCCTTGAACAATGAAAAATTTGAAAATTTCATGATTTCAAAAATTGTTTTCTAAAAAACCATGCTAGGCCACAATTTCGAACTTTTTGAGTTTAAAGTACCTCAATATACCTATCACATAAAAATATAACAAATAAATTAACTGTTGCCTTCCTGAAAAAATAATTGTGTGAAAATTGATTTTTGAAAAAAATCCATGATAAACTTTGGAGATATATTTGGGCCCTTATTCTTAAGTTTATGGACATACCTGTAAGGACTTTAATTAAAGTTCAGACTCTTCTTAAGAGATTGGTTTTTGTTTGAGTGTTCTAGGATGAATAGAAGTGGAGATATTTGCTTCTCCGCAAAGTTCGTAATTCATTTAAAAGAAGTGTTTTGCCGAAGTCAAAATGGCTGCTATCAGTAAAATAAAAATGCTAAAAATTAAATAACATACTTTTTGTACTTCTGATGAGTGGTACTTTTAGGTGTAAAAATATGAGAAAAAATAAAAATGTTGCAGCAACCACTGCTGGACCACTACATATGGATTGACCCGATAATGATTGATATTTTACCTTAAAGTTGATATAAAATAGTATGCTTAACTAGGTGCAAAATAATTAAGTGGTTTACATCAGAAGGATCCAACAACAACAGGATCAGAAAATTGTCCTTAATTAGTCCTCATAGTGAATCTGTAGTTAGAATTATTATCTCTTAACACACCCCTCTTATTGGTTAATCACTATTGGCTGTTATTTCCGTTCTTTTAGTCGCTGAAAATACATTATTAAAAACTATTTCGGAATCAAAATTAACCTGTTCATTCATTAATTTATCACGATTCTGTGGGTACAATTCAGAAGGTGTTTAGCTACATTAGATCTTTCAGGTTTCTTATTTTTAAAAGTGCAGAGACATGGTTTTTATATCTTTTGCTAAAATTTACAGTCTGACCTATGTAAAAAATATTACAATAATTACAGTTAATCCTATATATTCCCGAAATATCACAGCAGCCGCCATTTTGACGATTCCAGCCAATGGGGTCACGTGATCATAGGCCTATAAATTGAGTTATTGAACATCATTTTCCATTATTTTGTGAACCCCTCTAGTCTGAGGAAGGTGAGCGTGGTTCACCGCAATCGATCACCATAATATTTGTGCATTTTGTACTTGTATTCTAATATATTTGTGCATTTTGTGCTTATTGTAATAAATTGTTCTGACGTTTACCCTTACTTATTATTATTACGGAGCATATATGATCGAGAATAAACAGATATGTATCTGATAAAAAAACCAAAACTTTTATGTATTATTAACATTTTTAGTATAAGCACAACCTGGCTATCTAAGAATACAACAAATTATGGTGATATTTTACTTCCACGAGCTACATTGGCCAAATTTGAAAAACAACTCTTATCAAATATGACAAGATTTTTTTGAGCTGTGTATTTTAATTTTAAAAAAAAATGTTTTTTATGAGGCTCCCATCTCCAATCTCTTTCAATCCAATAAATAAATAAAGTTTGTGGGTGCATCACAATGCAGGGCCGACATTGTCACATTGTCCTACAATGGAAAGTCACTTTTTTTTGGAATCAAAACAATAATTAGATAATGGATGTGTAAATTCATGATTACATGTTTATTGCACAGTTACACCCCTCATTTTTACGTAAAAAGCTGATATGACATGTGCGTACTTGAAAAATAGTTTTTTGTAAACTGTAGGAAAAAACAGCCCTGTTCAGCCTAATTCCTTGCACTATTAATTTTTTATGGAAATTTGGCTATTTATAGCCTCCCAAAAAAGGCCCAAGATGAAATTAAAAACATCCTTACTTTTTCATAAGTGACGAAGTCCTTTTTTTTCTTCTTTTTTTTTCTACACTTAACCAAAAAGTTGTTTAAAATATGCAAATGTTCAGTCGTTTTAGGGGGTCAACGATGAGATAATTTACTAACACCATAGTTTCATAATTTTAAAACTCAGAAATGGATAAACATTTAGAGAGTCAGTGAACAATCACAAATGAAAATAATATGGTAAAATAAAAACACACATTAAATTTTCATAATTCCATAGATTTAACTATAACGCTATATTAACTATTAGTTTGAGTCTTTAAAATATCTGTGCAATAGACAAACAAAAATAATATTTGTCACACTTGATATGGATTCTAATTTTTAACAGCATACACAACTTACATTATATTCAACAAACTGTACAAATGTCATGCAACCCTAAAAAAATATAAGTTTGATACATACCTAACATTTTCTTAATTGGGGCATGCGTAATCATGCAACAACATTAGCACTCTGGAACAAAACAAGAAGCTTTACGCCATGCAACTTCTACAGGCACAAAATTTACAATTTAAAACTAAAATGGAAGCTCAACATATTTTAAATTAATAAAATTTCTAAAAAAAATATATAGGACCATTAAATGAAAATACACAAAATTATCTACATTTAAACTCACATAACGTTTAAGTTATGGAATAATGTACAATGAAGTTCTTCAAGAATAGCACTAACACTCTAAAAAATGCTAAAGGAGGTTTGAAGATAGAAAGTTAAATGTTAAATGCTAACTTCTTCTAAAGATGATGATTTTGATGAAAACAGTGTTTATGTTGACAAGCATTTTTACTTTCTTTAAAGGAGATCCAGTTTTTAAACAAGACAGAAAGATAAGATTTAAAATTTAAAGACTATAACTCATCTTTCAAAGCTGACACGATATATTTTATTCCTGGAGCACTCAACTATGCAGGCACAGAGCAAATGGCAAGTTTACATGCAAAGCATGCAAGGATGTCCTTGATTATCAATCAATCAGTAAGCTGTACTCATGTATAAAATTCCAACTATGGATTATGATTCAAATTTAGAATATATTTTAGGTTACCAAATTACCATTAACTGTCCGTATTTTATTAAAATAAATATGTTATAAATTAAGTTACTGTTCAAATATACAATAGGGCGTTAGTTTTCAAAAGCAGATCTAGGATTAAGAAAATCATTGCTTGCTTTTGTAATCTAAATAATGCCCTATTCTTCTTCAAACCAATCTATGTTGATATGAAGATCTAATTTTTCATAGTTGTTTATCAAATAATTTTAAGGAAATAAGTGAAGCAAGTACCGGTAAGTGAACAACTATGGATTTACTTTATTTATTGCCCTTCAAAAAATATTAGTTAGGCAGTTAAGTTTTAAGTCCACAAAGTATACAGAAAAAATATAACACCTAAATACCTATTTTTACTTCAGTTCAGACTATAATTTTATGAGCCCTTGCTTCACTATATGAAAGAAATATCACAGAACATTTTAAAAGAATAAATCTGGCAAAAGTTACTTTGAGTAATCTTTACTTAACATCTATTTTCTTTTGTGATTTTTCCCAGTAAAAATGTATTAGTTATTTTGTAATAAGTAATAAAGCAACATTATAGTTATTAATAAAAGTATCATAAGACGACGACAGTGGTAAACAACGTAAAGCATTGCTATTCCTTTGATGAGTCATTGCTGAACAATCCTACCTCTACACGCAACCATCAGCGCTCACTGGTATTGGTTCGAAAGTCAGCTTTAAACTGATAGTCCTTAAGTATTAGAGGACTTATCAGCACTAATTTGCCTGGTGAAACGGGCCTTTTTTAACCCTGTACTTTACTAGCCGACTGCCTATGCTTCACTGTGTGAAAAAGCAACACTCCAGACAGACAGATTGTACACTTTATTGACCTTTTACTTCAAAATGCATTAAAGTAATACAAAACAGTAAAAAGCAAACAAACTCGACTTGTCTCATCACTACAGTAAGCAAAACAATCACACATTAAACAATAAACAAGTAATTGGCAAGAATCAGCTGTATCATCTGATTCCATGACTCACAAGTATGTCGTCAAAAACTTTGCAACTTGACACACAAGCGCATATCCCACAGTGAACATATGAAAGTACGTATGATTTTGGTTACTCTGCCCACAACATTCGACCTATCTATAAATAAAATATACTTCCTAATTCCTCTACATATTGCTACAAAAAATGTATGAATTTCAGGTAAGACTATGAAATCATATTATAATAAGTATTTTTAATGTTTTTTTAATACATTGCATTATAACAAATTTATAAATTTGGTATCTCGACTTACCAGAATAAAAGGCCTGTTTTTAAATATTTATGTAACCCACCATGAACAAGATAGAATAGAAGGGGAAGAACAGGAATGTCATAAAAATAATTAGAGAAAGAACCTGAAGGCAATAGGATGCATTAAAGCGAAATAAATAGATAAAAGTACTATCCACGTTGCCAATTGAACAAGACTTGGTCCAGATGAAACAGTGCAACCTTGATATAACGAATCTCATGGGGAAAGAGAAAAATTCGTTATATCAAGGATTTCGATATATTGAGGTTCGATATAACGAGGGGATTTTAGGCAGACTTCGATATATAGAGGTTTTTCTCAACAGCTGCTACAAGTTACGATAACCAAAAATTCCTTAATTCTACTGCATACTGACAGGAAACGAACTGTCTAGACCAGGGGTCGGCAACTATATTTGGGTGGGGTCCAGATATATTTAAAAATAAGTTTCGGGAGGTCCAGGAAAAAACTAGGCAAAACTTCGTTATACGCCTCCATCAAATTAATCAAATCAAATTAACGCTCAAATCAATACTATTGACTATTGAATATATAAGTTTGGGTTTTGACTATCATAGATAAATAATAATAATGTTCATAGAAGAGTAACAAATCAAATAACAACAAATAAAAATATTCAAAACATTGTAATATCTGATTGTAAAAATGAACTAAAAACCTAACATTACCTAAATAAGCAGCTCTACTAGATTTACCTCTTTCAGAGTGTCACTAAGTTTCCCACATAGAGCTACCTGGTTTGTTATGAATTGCTAAGATAGTAGTTAAGCATTCTTTTCTTTGATTCGCTTTGTAAGCTTCCTTTCTTTGCCGACCATAGCCCCATCAGTTGGCAGAGACACCATTTTATCGTAACTAATGTTTGATTTGTCATGAAGTCATCAACAGTCAGTCTGGAATAAATTTTCTCTAAGAGTCTGACTGCAAGCAATTTATTTTCAATATATTAATATTATATATTATTATATATATATATTATATAATATATATATATTCAATATATTAATATTTTATTTTCAATATAATAAAACCTCAACAAAATAGACATTTGTTTGTCGTCAACAATATAACATGATTCATCAAGTGCTAGGCGTAGCAAGGCGCCTTTTGTAGAAGTTCTAGCAAACTCCTTTTATTGTCTCCAGCCAATATTTCGGTTGTTCTTGTGTTGCTTTTAGCCGACGATTAAATACCTTGAAATGCGCCAAAACGTCCTTTTTATCTTCAAAAAGTGCTGCGACCATTCTTATCATATATTCTTTTACTATCTAAGAGTCAGAAAATGGCTTCTGCGTCCAATATACATGAAAAGCTGCGTCTGCAGATTTTCCTAGCTCGCTTATACTTCGAACTAGTATGGATGTAACATTCTTCAAGCTCGTTTCTTGCTGGATATATAATTTAATGTTATAAGATGTAAAAAACACTCCAGTAAATAGTTTTTTAATTTTGTTAAGCCCCTCGGTAACAAAGTTACCACCTTCAGACATACAAAGGTAACAAAGTCTGTGTGTCTGAAAAAGGCCTAACGAAATTTAAAAATTATTTACTGGACTGTTTGTTTCATCTTATAACATTAAGTAGTATAAGATGTGCTTTTTTTGTAAAAAGCTAGATATTACTTGAAACTTTATTGGCGAGCTTCACTTCCCAGACGAAAATTAGGATGAAACTGCTAATGGGTCGTTTCACGCCTTTTTAAATTCGTACTTTTAATAAGAGCGACAGTTTTATTGCATATTAGGCAAACTGGAACAGCGCCTGGTATATCAAGAAGCGTAAAACAATACTGTTTAGGTCATTCAGTCAAAACATTTATATTTTCACTATAAACTTTACGCTTTTTATGATCCATATCGATAAAAAATAAAAATCAGGAGCAGCGACAATAATTACTAAATAATTTGATGTACAGTACTAATGAGGCTGGGCAAGCTAAGCTGGGGTGGTGTTGCCAACTCGACGTTGACATTCAAACTTAGGAAAAGGCTTTTTTAAAATTATATTTATAATTTATGTGATTGAGATATTAAAATATTTTTAGCGGTCCAGTCTTTGACCTTCCGCGGTCCGGACATGGACCGCGGTCCGCCAGTTGCCGACCGCTGGTCTAGACTCAATCTATTTTTGGATGTACAGTCCTTTCTCATCATAAAGGCTCACACGGACACTCTGGTATAGTGTGTATTGGAGGCGTTAAGTTGAAAGGCGCTGAAAGTTAAAGCATTCATTTGCCACCACAAAATGTTTTGTTGCAAAGAATATTGTTTGAACTTAAATACTCTGCCATTATTACTGTACAGTATCTGCAATTTTAAAAGCTGCGTGGTAAAAAAAATAAAACTCATTGCATATAAGGAATAAACATTTATTTCTTAATTACAAATACAGTACGTACTGTAAAAAAAGTTTCTTTCTTGACACAAAAAATTACTTTGAATAAAATACTGTATATAAAAGAATTGAACTTTTTAGAGTGTGATATTTTAGCTCACTAACAAAATCAGAAAACTAAACATTACTTTTAAAATATTCTAAAATGGTTGTCTACCTGTGAATCATACTTTATCAAGTGCATCATCCAATATAGAGATCGATTGAATTACCGGTTCACTCATAACCGTCTTCTTTTGGAGAAATTTCCGCAGTATGTCCACAGCACATCGCGCATCACGAAGGGTGGGGTCTGGGTCCACTGCCTCTGCCTCGCTGTCTTCGTCTACGACATCCTCGCCGCTGTCACCTGCATCTTCTTCCATAGGGGCGTTTTGAGAAACGGATGAGACAATGTCTGTGTCACTCAATTCACCGCTTGTAGCCAGGTCGTTATCAAAATCTACAAAATCTTCAAAAGTTATTCCTTCGATGTTTAGGGCTTCTATTACTGTGTTCCATCGTTCAGGGTTTTCACTTCCAGGGATAGGCTCAACAACTCTGCAGTCTTCTTCAACTTTTTCCTCCTGTACAAAGCCACTTTTTTTGAAGCAATTCTTGATCGTCTGTTCTGTTACGTTGTTCCAAGCTTTAGAAGCCATCCACATTGCATCCAGAATACTGATTTTTGTAGGGCTCTGGTTTTCAATATCATTGAGAAACCGGCGCACAACTTCCTTTCGATAAAAGACTTTAAAGTTGTTAATTATGCCCTGATCTAAGGGCTGAAGTTTAGATGTAGTGTTAGGTGGTGAAAATTCAATCTTTATGTTTTTAAGCTTCGGGATGTCTCCATGGGCCGAGCAATTGTCAATAAACAGTAGAATTTTCTTCTTCTTTTTTTTCATTTCTTTGTCCAGGTGAGATAACCATTTGGAAAATATTTCTGATTTCATCCAAGCTTTTTGATTTGAGGTGTAATCCATGGGCAAACTTTGAATACCTTTGAAACAACGCGGATTTTTGGCCTTTCCAATCATTAATGGTTTGAGTTTGTCAGATCCAGTTTGACTCGCTCCAAGAAGTATTGTCACTCTTTGTTTGCTGTTTTTACCGCCATGGCATTCGTCTCCTTTTAATGTCAAAGTCTTTTCTGGTAAACACTGAAAAAAAAGTCCGGTTTCATCCGCATTGAAAATTTCATCTGGTCGGTTTCCCTCTGTTAAACCAGGCAGTTTATCAGCCCACTCTGTGCACACCTGACTTTCTACACTCGCGCTTTCACCTGTCACTCTTTTGAACACAATTTCATTTCTTCTTTTAAAGTTCTGGAGCCAGCCATTGCTAGCTCGGGAGTTTGGTTTGTCCAGTTGTTTAGCAAATTCAGTTGCCTTTTCCTGAAGAACTGGCCCCCTTATGGGCAAGTTATTGTTGCGGCATTGTTTGAGCCACTGCAAAACACAATTTTCAACGTCGCTGAATTCAGGAACTTTAAGTCTCTTAGATTAGGTTGCAGTATTTTCGTATTTTTCCCTATTCTTCACGATCGTTGACGTGTTCGCCGGTATACCAAACTCTTTAGCAATGTCACTCTTTTTATTATTCCCGGCATTTACTGCTTCTAAAAGTTTAACTTTTTCTGCGTACGACAGAGTTTTACGCTCACGTTTCGCTATCGCACAAATAAACAAAACTTAAAACACATACAAATCACACTGACGGATTTTATCATTGACTGTAAAATAAAGCGCGATCACACTCTTCAAATGCCAAAACAACACTGATCTACTGTACAGTATAAACAGGTAAACAAAGGACGGAGGAGAGGGGGTTTCAGGTTGAAACGTGAAAAGTGACGAAATACGAAAAAATATTCTGTATCTGAACTTCGATATACAGAGGTTTTTCGTTCAAAACTTCGATATATAGAGGTGATTTGTCACGTTTAGATGCCACCATAATTCGTTATATCGAGGTTTGTACCGCAATTACTTCGATATATAGAGGTAAAATTAACATTGTAGAGATAGGGAAATTCAAGGGGAATTGAAAAAATTCGATATATCAAGGAATTCGATATATCGAGGTTCGATATATCGAGGTTGCACTGTATTTGATATAGTAACAATGATTTTCAAAATGAAATTACAGATAGTAAAAATTTGTTTATTCTATACATCTATAAAATGTTGACCAAGAAATTTCGATTGAATAACATATAGCTGCATAATTGCTCTTATGTTAGTGAAAAGATCTTAAGACATTTTGCATGGGATCCAAACCATTGGTCTTGGTCTGATTTTCAGCTGATTAATAAGCCTGATAGTTCTCTTCCCTGCATAACAACCGGAACCTACTAACTAACACGGACACTCCAGATTTCTCTAGTAGTTTCCGCACTAATGGCAACCATTGATTGGGCGCCATGTCAGTATGAAGAGGACTGAGCATAGAACCTATCACCTACAATCTCCATGACACTTGACTAGCAAGATCCTATGAAGTTTTAATACGGTAACAGAATGACATTATATCAGATTTCAGTGAATACAAACACTTTGAATTAATAAATTTAAATTTTCCGAGGTTTAAGACAAGGTGGGTTAGTCTTTCTCTCGAGAAATTGCAATTAATTTTTCCAGGCATTTAATAGGATCTGCAATTGAATAGCTTCGTAGTTAATCTTCTAGAAAAAAATAAGGTGAAATTTAATGATCATCATGGAATTCATGGTTTACCTCGGGTGTACCTTAAAGTTCACACCGCTTTTCAATGTATTGATCAACGACTTAACCGGTGGTCTCTCTATAGAATGCTTCAACGTTTAAAGGCGATAAACACTCTTCAAAATTATATTGTTCCTGTTGGATTGCAATTGCATTTTCCTCAACATTAACAAATGTTGTATCCAGATATTTCTCATTGAATATGTAATTAATGGTAAGAAGGTTAATGGTTCCACTACACTCCATGACTTGAGAACCTTGCTTACTTCCAACTTGAGCCCTGAACAACACATCCAAAACATGTAATCCACGGCATAAAGGAATTTAAGTTTCTACCTCGAAAGGACAAGACCAGCACTCACTCCTTGAAGTTATTTTACTAAGCTTATGTACGTGCAAACTTAATATACTGCTCCACTCTTTGATCACCTCATCAGATACACCTTCAGGATGAGCTACACAAGATTATAAGATATGTTAATAAACTTGTTTATTGTCATCAAGCCGATTCTTTGGGTTATATTACAACTTAAAACTTCTCCCTCTCGGCTGATTCTTTGGGTTACATAACAACTTAAACACCTCCCTCTCGATGTTCAGTTTGAAGAAATATTCAGAATATCTTCCTTCTGTTTAAGTTACCTAACAACCTGCCTAGTGCTCCTGCTCTACTACGTCAGATTCATTTTCATTGCTCACAAGAAACAAGAACTAAAAAACTACTTGGCCAAAGAATTCAGCTTACCGACTATGGAAATAATGCTTCGATAGAACTCATTCAACCCTGTGTAAACATAATGGCACCACAACTTCCGCCAATCCATCCAAAATACAACTGTTTGTAAATTATTTTTCTGAGACTGAGGAAAAAGTATTTACAAATTGTTTTTCTTTTAGATAAAGATAAAGTAAACCAACTGTAATTTTAAGCTATGCACATTGCATTTTTCATAATAGTTATAAAACAATCCAATGATAAATAAACAGCCTGGAATATTGAGTGAGGTTTTTTTCTTGACCTTGTAGTCACTCTTCAGAACAATTTTCACATTGTTGATTGAGCGTTTGAAATAATGGATTTCCCAGTAAGGCTTTTTTTTATTATTATTATTGAAAATAATGTCGCTACTGTTATTATCAACGTCTGTTTTTTTTCTTCTCTTGTGGCATGAGTATTCTTTATTTGTATTATTCTTATAACAGATAACTCCACAGTTTTTGTAAATATATATCCATGAGAGTGTGCACACATGGATGGATGGTAGCTTTTCAGGAGGTGTTTTTATGATGGTTAGATGAAATGGGTAGGCTCAATACCTCTGTACGTGTATGGGCAGGCGGGTGGGTCAGTACCTCTGTACGTGTATGGGTAGGCAGGTGGGTTAATAACACTGTACGTGTATTTAATATTTTTTTCACATTTTTATATATATGAAGAACAACACTTAGCAATCTTTTTTTTTTTTTTGTGTTTTTAATGTTCAAGATCGATTTCTGTCTCGAAAGACCATCATCAGTTGAAAACAGAATTGTATTTTTTTTATTAATTACTGTATTTTTTTCACGTTTTAAATACAGGGTTCTTACTGAGGGACCCTAGAATCAGTAACGACAACTAACATTTCTGTCAAAACATTTCTGTTAAAACATAATGTAGAGTTTTAAGTACAATGGATTGGTACAATGGTTGGCTCATTCAGGAGGTATTTTTACAATGGTTAGATGGGAAGATTTTTTTTCTGTAATGTAGAGTTCTAAGTACAACTAGTAAGTGGGAAGGCTCCTACACGTGTTGTTATGATGGTTAGATAAGAGGGTATTTTTTACAATGTTCAAGTATGATGGGCAGGAGGGAGGGTTATTTTTCAATGCAATTCACATGGGTTTTTTTGCAATGGTTGGATGGGAGGGTCATTTCTTTAATGTAGTCGTGTGTATGTTTGTTGGTGAGAGGGTCCATTCTACAATGAAGTCATGTTTACATCTGGAGGTGGGGGGGGGCTTTCAGGGCATGTTTACATGTCCCGTGTATAGCATGTGTAAATGCAGGTTTATTAAAACATTTTGCTAGATCTGAGTTGCCCTGGCAATCTATGACAGTCATCGGTGAAATGAACTTTCCTCGTAAGGAACTATATGTTGAATCGCTTTCACACAGGCGTGGAAAGAGCAACTACTGGAAATTTAAGTGAGGATTGACAAATGAAAGTTATGTGAGTGTGGAGTTAAAATTATAAATATGAAACACATAAGCCTAGTAGTATTGATACCCTATTAATTAATGACACTTTGTAAGGAATAGTCGGCCTTAGCTTGTAACAACGACTACATTCGCTCATCTACACTCATCAAACTCTATCGAAATTTATATTCGCCCATATCTTGACGATCGACGTCTTAAGAATAAATAAATAAACAATGTGTTCTTTTCAGGGGGGGATTAGCTGGTCTTCATTAAATTGGAGGGAATGCTTTGAATGGTTGTGAAACCTGAAGCTCTGTGATGGGAGATTGATATTTAAACACTTAAGTACTTCATACTTTAGATTCTATTTTATCTAGATATGCTATTATCTATTGGTCTGATATTTAATTCATTATTCCTAATCCTTTTAGTTTGATAGCTGGTTTTAAAGCCATACGATATCTATAAGGGTATGGTATTGCAACTTACGTGAAGCATGGCATTGACAGTGTGTCAGGTGCCCACAAGAGCTCTGATGGTGACATCTTTGTCTGGCAATCCAAGTGTCAGACACTACAATAGTCATGTTTATAAGCCTCCTAACATCCAATGGCCTGACAATAGGATTTTGCCAAGTTTTGAACATCCTGTCCTCTATGTGGGGGACTTTAACAGTCACCATAGCCAATGGGGCTACAACACTGACGATGAGATGGCAGAAAGCTTGCTGACTGTGCTGAAATGAACAACCTTTTCCTGATCTTTGATACTGAAGATTCAGCTACTTTTTATTTAGCTCGTTGGCATCGAGGTTACTCTCCCCACTGCTCATGTGAACGATCATCAAGCCCAAAACCAATTAGGAAAGTTCTTGATGCTTTTCCCCACTCTCAATTATGGGGATCCAAATTCCCATAATTTAATCTTTTCCCGGCCTAGATGGAACTTTAATAAAGCACACTGGGAGGCCTTTACCACCAGGCTTGATGATAGCATCAGGTTCATTCCTCCCTAGAATAAGAAATTAGGATCGTTTTACAAATCTCGTCTTGTCAATTGCTAAAGATTGCATACCAAGAAGATAAACAAAGGAGTAGATACCAGGATGGAGTAAGGATTCAGATGACCTTTTACAAGGAAGTTAATGCTACCAAAAACTCCAATACGGCTAATCTGCTGCTGCACTCTCTAGACAGTGCCAGAAGAAAAAATGGGTGAAAACTGTTTATGATATAAACTTTACCACAGCAGTAGAAAAGCGTGGTCACTTTTAAGGAAACTCTCTACTGGTAAATCTCCAAATCAAATAGAAGTACTTCACACAAAAGCCTCTGATATAGCTAAACGGATAGCCAGCTTATCAAAGTCAGCTTGCCAACCTTTGGACAAACACATGCTTTACAAGCTGAGTGAAATAAAAAAAGAGTCAAATGGCACCCCTGGAAGTCTCCGGAAATTTCACAGAGGAGAGATAGACAGGGCAATTTCCTCTTACCACCAGGGAAAGGAGCTATTCTTGACAGTATATTTCTAGAATTTCTGTTACATGCTGGTAGCAAAGTTTAACAATGGCTTCAAGCAGTCTACAATAAGATATTAGCTACAGGCAATTTGCCAAAAGCATTCAAGCGATCAAAAGTAGTAGCTATTCTGAAACCTGGAAAAGAACCTGAACGAATGGAAAGTTATCGCCCAATATCTCTTCTTAGTGTTTGTTATAAGCTGCTGGAAAGCCTGCTATACAATAGAATATCACCCATTCTTGATTCTATGTTCCAGTTGAGCAGCCTGTTTTTCGTCCTGGCCGAAGTTGTAGCGACCAGATCCTAGCTCTGACATCATTTATTGAGAATAGGTTAAAAAAAGAAATAAAAACATATACAGCTTTTGTTGATCTCACAGGAGCTTATCACACAGTGTGGATCAAAGTTTGTTGCTAAAGTTCTACAGCCTCCTTCCTTGTCCCTTTCTTTTGAGACTTTTGGAGTCAATGCTTAGTGCCAGGCTAATAAAAGTATATCTCGGTCATGAAGAAAGCTCTTTAAGATGGTTGAAGGATGGTTTGCCACAGGGATCTATTCTTGCTCCAATTTTGTTCACCGTGTATACCGCTGTCATCCCAATAATAAAATCTAGAAAGTTTATATATGCAGACAATATTGCTTTAGCTTACCAACATAAGGACTTCACAGCTACTGAAGAAACACTCACAAGTGATCTTGCAGCCCTCAAAGGGTATTTTAGAACCTGGAAGCTAAATCCTAACCCATCAAAAACTGACATAGCCTGTTTCCACCTAAGTAACAGACTGGCTAATCGAAAATTGAACATCTTTCTAAATGGTGTAAAACTCCATAATGATCATCCACAGTATCTGAGAGTAACATTAGACCGATCGCTGACGTTTAACAGCAGCTAAAATTGAAACCAGGGCAAATTTACTACATCATATTGCTGGAACAACTTGGGGAGCTAACGCACATGTCCTGTGAACAACTGCTTTGTCTCTGGTATATTCTGCTGCTGAATACAGTGCTCCTATATGGCTAAATAGCGCACATACAAAAGTGATTTAAGTCCAACTTAATAGAGCTATGAGAGCTATTAATGGTACTGTCAGGACAACTCCACTTCCTTGGCTCCCGGTTTGTGGAATATAGCTCCTCCAGAAATAAGATGTCAGGAGGCACTACTTAAAGAATTCAATAAGATCTTGATTGCCCCGCACCTCCCCATTATACAGGATCTCCCTTGTCAGAACAGTTGCTTAAATTTCGAAACCCACCTCTACGTACCGCTTCCCAGTTGAGCAGTTCAAAGTTTTCGCCCAATACTAGCTGGGCCATAGCGTGGAACAGTTTTGATGGACGCAATAAGTTCCTTATTAATGCTCCATCAATACCTGTAGGAGGAATGAACCTCCTTCGGAGGGAATGGACACTTTTGAATCGGTTCCGAACTGGCGTGGGTAGATGTAACTACTGGAAGTATAAATGGGGATTGACAATAGATCAGTCATGTGATTGCGGGAAGTCTATCCAAACAATGGATCACATAATTACAGTGTCCCCTGCGTTCTTTCACGGAGGGATTGGCTAGTATAAACAGAATAAGTGTGGCAGGTCGTAAATGGCTCGATTGATTGGATTTAGCTTTGTGACAGGAGATCACTTTTATATTATATTATATATTGCATGACTTATGGATTTTAATTCAAATATATATCACAGCTTGAAGAAAAAAAAAATTACACAATGGTAGCTGACAAAAAACATACAATATATATAAAAGTTATATAAAGGCAACATATAAGTATAAATTCTGCAATTTATATGTTTCACAAGCTGATTTTGATATAAAAGTTATTTGGTCCCATTTAATAATTTCTTTTACAAGTGTAAATTATATTATACCAATATTTACACTTTTGGTATTTGCTTTTTATTGCTTTACTATATCTATTCTTACTTTTTCTACATAAAACTACATTTATTACATAATTCATTTAGCCATGCTGTATTTTGTTGTTACATCCTCTTACTATTAATATTTTAAAACAGACAAGGATTAATTGTGTGATTTGTAATTACTATAGGCCTACTGGGCAATTAACTCTAGATTGCTGTTATTTTTATGCAGTTAATATTTTTATAGCATATCTTTTAAGGTTTTAATAATTAAAAGTGTAAAAGAAAGTAAAACATATTTTATATTTGCTTTCTGTCAAAGTTATCAGCAAATGAATTATTGACAAGCAAAATCATGTTTTTAATTCTAGTACTCTCTGAGAGTGCATTAAATTATTTAATTGTGTAATTGGAATTGGGAGCATACAACTCTAATGTTGTCTAAATGCAATTCATAAAACGTCACTCAGGCTTTTGTCATAGGCCAATAGTACTGTTTTACTTTATTATGATCAAAAGGTTTAAAGCTTTAATCGCGCAATTATGTCAGTAAGCTTTAGCATAAGCAAGTAAATTAAAACATTTATTCTAGGATAGGATTGAACACCATTTCAATTTTAATTAGAGTCCCATTCAATCACACTCTTATAGGCATAAAATATTTAAATTCAGTACATTCCAATGCATATTTCTCTGATTTCAGATTAACTTGGCCTTGCAGATGAGTATTGTACGTTCTTCAAACAAACAGGTTCTTATGCATTATACTGTCTGAAAATTAAGCCTAAACCTAAAATGGTAATTGATCAATCAGAACAATGGTTTTGTTTAAGAAAAACTTGTTTTCTATTACTTGAGTAATTTACTTGTAAACAATTTGGCTGTCATGCATTGCCAGATTTATTTATTATAGATTCATACATAGATAACGCAAGTAAGAAACTATTGCCAGTGTGGTGGCTCAGTGGTTAAGGTTTCGGACTGCGATGGGCAAAGTCAAAGGTTCAAATTCCCAATGAGCCAACGGTCAATACTTCACTCGTAAATAAAATTAACATACAGGCCAGCAGGCCCAGGTGAAATATCGAGTGAAGCTTTTTTTTAATAGTAAGAAAACTAATGGGATTTATGTCTCAATAAGTATAAGTCTATTAAAATTTATACTTTTATACATCCAAGCAGAAGACATTATGGTAACAACTGCATGCCTTCAACAAAATATATGCCCATTACAAATGTTAAAACCAAGCAATAAATTACTGTATTAGGCCTCAGTCTTAGGCCTAAATTCTTGCCAGATAAATGAAAGATAGGCCTTCAAACTGGCCTTAGAATAAAAGATTAGCCTATAGTGTAGTGTGGAAAAGCATATATGTTCATAATTACAAGAATAGCAAAATCCAAAATTAGGTTTTAAGTTAGGCCTTTTCCGGCAAGCAAATGAGGCAGATTAAAAAAAAAAAGACTAAGTTAAACCTTAATTTCCTAACTGCAAAACTTGAAATAGATCAGAGCTAGAAGTATAGCTCAGACTCCACCATACTAGTGATTAAATGGATTGCAACTGAGTATTAAATTGAAGATTGTACATGGGGCTTTAGGGATACTAGCCTACACAACGAAAAACTGTTTTCAAATGCATTGCAAATCAGGTATGATTGATATTCAAATGAGTTACTCTATTACATTTATGTAGCCTATGTAAACTAACAAACTACAATTCATGTTATATAAAAAAAAAATGGCCTAAGTCAGACCTAGCCTATCCAATACCAGACCAATTCTTGGTATGTGCATATTGGAGCAACTGAAACCTTAATCTTTTGTGGGTCAACCAAAATATAAGTTAGCCTAACTATGAAATTCAACAGAACAAAAGATTTAAACATAAATAAAGTATTAGCAGCCATATTTGAACCAATTTTAGGCCTAACCAACGTCATTTCTACTGAGCTCTGCTGAGTAACTGCACTTACTACTTATTTTCATGCCCCCTAATGGAGGATTGTCAGGTTGCTTGTTACCCTCTGCAAAGGACGTAGTTCTAGGGCGTCCACTCATTTCTATCTGCGATGAGTTATTTCATAGATGTTCATGAACTTCGAACATTTATCACATTTCTTGCTAACACCCTTGCAAACGAATATCCGACACGGGCTGGTAGGCCTGCGTAGGTACGTCTCAAAAAACGAAATTCTTCCTTTCAGACATCATTTATTACCACTCACTTTTCTCAAACTCTAATAATAATATAAATTATACCGTATTAATTCGTATTGAACACATCGAACGAAACTAAACCGTAATAATCAAACAACAAATTTTTCTCATTTTTCACTTCCACTAACAAAACTTCGGATGCCTCAGCATTGACCCGTTCGGCAAACTTCGTATCCAATCCTATTCATTTTGGATTTCCCGAAGATGCCCGAATGTGACGTTATATGCAACCTTTTACGTCATTGTGCACGGCTATGTACCCAGAATGCAATACTATTTGTGATAGAATATCCAAAGCAAGCTAGCCAATATGCTTGCAATAATAAAGTAACTATAAGGTACACATATCCCTACATAAAATAGTTTTCCCACTTTTGAATATTTCTTGTGTTATTACTAAACATAAGTACTGAAATAAGCCGTTCATCTTAAAATATATGCTACTAGGAGACACCCCTGCACGCTTTGCTCGTGTATTCTCGGCCTCGGTAATGGCACTTGGTAGTTTTGCGCTTGATACCTTAGTATTCGACCTAGGTCTGTGAGTTTTAATTATAAATATTATTATGTAAACTGTTTGAAATGTAATTATAAAAACAGATACTTGATCGCTGCTATTTCGTTAATATCAATTTATAAACATAAATAACTAGTATTTTTATAGTCTAGCCGTTCTCACTTTACCTCTGAGGAAAGCACAACATGGCAACATTATATATGTTGAGAGCTTGGCTCCTTCCTGTCACAGGGCTAATTTGTTTTCGGTCTACATAAATCACAACTAGTGCCTGATAGTTTTTATAAGTTAAAATTGTCCGATTTACTTAATTTTTTTAATTTATAATCAGTTAATAATGTACTTCCCAGTCAAACGCTAAAAAGATTTTAATTCCCACTAAAAAAATGTAATTTGTACTTTCCTACAATATTCCCAATTGTGAGTTACCGGATGTAAAATTTAGAGGAGGGCTGTGGTGGTCTGGATGCAACGTTACCTATTTCGATTTTTCAGTTGAGCCTGAAAACCTCAGAAGTAAAGTTAGAACAGCCAGACTATAATAATTAGCCTATTTCAAATATTTTATTAGTAGATGGTCTGCATCTCTAATACTTCAACGCTTATTTAAAAACAACAATCTCAGTTATAAAAGAAGAAAAATCTCTCTCTCTCACTGGAACAAGCTCACAAACATTCTGAGGATTACACAATACAAATCTACTGTGCCGGCTTGGTGGCTCAGTGGCTTATGCTTCGGATTATGAAGGGCAAGTTCCTAGGTTCGAATCCTCACCGAGCCAACGGTTGGAACTTCACTAGTTGAATAAAAAATGTTCATGGACAGGCCTGCAGTCCCATGTGGACTGGCGAGTAAAGTTAAAAAAAAGAAGTATTTTGCAAGATTTTAAAACTGAAATTACTCTAGAAACTTACGTAAATAAATTACTTGTACATAAAGGATGTCACTTGTAATAAATCCTATAAAATTGGACATCTTACAAAAGTATGTATAAAAACCAATATAAAGGAGAAAAGACAACTTGAGCTTCTTTAATATTCGCCTCAATATTATCAGCAACGAAACCATCTCTATTTTCTAAAACCATAATTCAAGGCAAGGTTAACAAATTGATACTGGAAGTTTGGACGGCTTTATAAATAATGAATTTGTAATTAAGAATAAGTTTGAAACACTTCCGTAAATGAAGTATGTAGCTATCGCATCTTATTCGCTTCTTTCACCAGTTACAGAATATACTGTAAATAAGATCTATTTACAAATTAATTTAGAGATAGAGATGAGTTACTTCAAAAGGATGCTATTAAAAAAGCTCCAAAAATTGTTCGAAATTGATAAAATAACATTTGAAATGGGTCATGAAGTTATCCACTAACCACCTTACAATGCGCACTACAACCCTATAGAACTTATCTGGGCTTAGATAAATGGATAAGTTACTACACGGAACAATGCTTTTAGGATAGCAGATGTTGAGTGAATAATTGAATGTAGCATTTGATAGGGTTATGGAATAAGACTGGAAAATATCTGTACGCAACGCAGAGAAATTGCAGGAAGAAGAGTTGAAAACCACCACCAACAGTTCGTAAAAGACGTGATTATTGAGCCACTCTTAACTGAAGCACAGCCTCTTACAATATTGCCGATGATGAATGCGGTCTTGGTTAACTTAAAATGTAAATTCACCACTCGAAATACCATAGAATTTAAGTAATTATATGTTTTTATATTTGAAATTAACGAATTTATTAATTATATATATACACAAAGCTCAGTGTGGTAACTTTATGCGATATTTAGTTACGAATAATAGGCAAACTAGATGTTTGAAGGAAATTTATATATCAAATAAGTCAGATTCATTAAAAGAAAAAACTTTCAAACTAAAAATAACCTATTTTCCAGGCTAGGACCTAATTTTATTTGTATAATTACCTTTTTGGTGATGCCTCTTGTTCCTGCAAGGTTTTCTGGAATCAGATACGCATTTCACCACTAGTGTAGCATCCTCAGTGATACTAAAGGCTAAGTAATATAAATATTTATTTACACTATATACCATTCGTACATCAGCACTGCACTACGCTAAGGACGAGGGCGGACCGGCGCGGCTCGACTTGGTTTCTCGCCACTTCCTCCGCATGTTATTCTCGAACTGGTAGTGAGGTCGGTTGGTGGTAGGAAGTCGGGTGACCCTCACTAGAAGAATGTGTTGAGAGTGGGTCGCTTTGTTTGAAGAAATATAGAGTTGACAGGTTTCCGGTGTTGACATATTTGTCTTCTATTTCCTTGGTGGGTTTAAAAATTACATAGTTGTGGAAATCTTCTTTTTTGATCATGGGGCTATTTTTTCCATTATCTTATTTACCAGTTCAAACAACATGCGGAGGAAGTGACGAAAAACCAAGTCGATCCGCCTGCGTCCGTAGCGTAGTGCAGTGCCGTTGTGCGAACTGTATATAGTGTAAATAATATTTATATTATTTGGTTTTTAGTACCACTGAGAATGCCACACTAGTGGAGAAATGCGCATATGATTCCACAAAACACTGCAGTATCTAGAGGTATCACCAAAAAGGTAATTATACAAATAAAAATAATTATATTATTTACAAATACCTTGCTCAGCTAATGTGTAAAACTATATTGAACAATTTGTGTGAATTTAGCTAACCCAATTAGCTGAAATCTAATTACAAAATTAAATTGATACTACTGCTTTTATTGAACCGTTCACTGTAGTACTACTGTATGTGTAGGGGTGGGCAGGTGGGTTAATACCACTGTACGTGTAGGGGTGGGCGGGTGGGTCAATACTATTGTACGTGTTAATTGTGGTGTTAATACAACTGTGCGTGTAGGGGTAGGTGGGTGGGTTAATACCACTGTATGTGTAAGGGTAGGTGGGTGGATCAATAGATTTTACACGCTATCTGTGAAACTGTAAAAATCTTTACGCTCTGTCTTTTGTTGACTGATTTCACATTTTGCATTTCTTTTGCATTTAATATTGTGTATTAAATTTTGTATAATTAAGTTATGTGTGATAGTTTTTTAAGAACTTTTAACTTTCAACAGTAATCTTTAGTATCTAGCATGAAGTATTGATAGATGTGAGAATTAAATTTGAAATCAAATCAAATCCTTTATTAACACATAATATTTGTTACAATTATAAATTTTATTTGTACAAATTTTGTGTCTTGTCAAATTAACTATAACTACTACTAATATAATACTGTGTTAATTAATTAATATTTAATAATCTTGTACTACAGACATGTGAGGTAGTCGAATGTATGAAATATTTGTAACTTTGAACGCTCAAAATATATATTTAAGCATACATTGAATAATGTTGCCAAATGGATCAAACTGTTATATATAAATTAAAACAATTTAAAACAATCAAAACTTGGCACTTTCCATATTAAGATAATCCTTTACACTGTAGAAGGCATGCGAAAGAAGAAAGGACTTTACTAAATCTTTAAATTTTGAAATGTTGTTTTCTTTTTTAATTTTTAGTGGCAATTTGTTAAAAAAATGTAATCTCATATAAGCTGGGCCTTT
Organism: Stictocephala bisonia; assembly: GCA_035578905.1. Taxonomy (NCBI): domain Eukaryota; kingdom Metazoa; phylum Arthropoda; class Insecta; order Hemiptera; family Membracidae; genus Stictocephala; species Stictocephala bisonia. The sequence goes on along the minus strand of JAQJVL010000931.1, from coordinate 116,621 downwards.
TTCAAATTTTGATGTCCTATGATTTGGGTAGCATAGTGCCTCCCCATGCCTTGCATTGTATGAGTGGAAATTTCCTATTTTGGCCTCATCGTCAATATTTTTGAATGTTCAAATTAAAACCTCAAATATATAAAGGGAATGAATGGTCATTATTTTATTTTCTATAAACAGGCTTTTGCATGAATGAGAGTCAGTGACGTCGAAAATTATCCTTAAGATCTTTTTTTGACATTTAAGAACTCCTTCCAGAGAGGAATGAGTTGAAATGATGTGATTTTGATTGAAATGAAATGATATTCAAATAGTTTATTCAAAGGTCTACAGATATTAATAGTACATTAGACCATTACCTTGCTTTTCATAAATCTACTTTGTTTACTGGTGGATGCTGAACTACGAAATCAACATATTTTGCCTCAATGGAACTTCGCCGCTACTGTTCTTGAAAATAAGCTAAGTAAAGTCGCTCTTACCAAGATAGCGGCCCCCGCAACTGTCTGCTCAGTTCTAGAACGAAAGCTGAGCATCAGCTGAATTAAAAAAAAAAAACTTGTTATGCCGTATTATGACTAGGACATTAGTCTTCATACCTTCCAAACTCAATTGAGCTACCGCAGCTGGTTGCAATAACAGTATTAAAAACAAGCAGGATGGAATATCTTTTTTCAGATAAAATTATGATGAATCAATGGATTTGATTATTATTATTTCTTTATAATACTTTACATTAGCCTACTTCTAGTTGTTTTACTTAGTTTACTGTGGTGTTTTTAAACGAATTATTTAAATGTTATCGAATGTTTATTTCAAGTGGTAAGGGCTGCAACTTAGAAGCTTGGTCCATTGTTTCGGAGGACTTCCCCTCTAATTGTATCTACAAAAATGCTCCTCTACACATCCATTATCAGACCCAGTCTTCTCTACTGGAAGTACTCTACCTGGTACGCTCTAGCCTTCTCCACCAACAAGGAAAAGCTGGTGAGTTTTCAGGCAGCCGTCCTGCGTCGGGCCCCGGACTCGCCTTGGTTCATACAAAATTGTGTCATCGCGGCACAAACTGATCTTCCTACCATTGGTATCTTCGCACGCTTCGTGGCGAGGAAGATGTTTGAAATAGAAGAGCAGTCTGAGTGGGACCACATCAGGTTGTTGGACACCAGTGTATGACCTCCACAGATAATGTGCCCTAGAGCCAGGGTTCTTCCGGATGACCGTCCATAATTGTTCACTTTTTTTTTTTTTTTTATTCATCTACTGATTCATTTTCTCGTGTCTGCCTTCCATACGTCGTATTTGTATTACTAATTCATCTTGAATCAATTATTCCTTTGTTTCTGTGCTTTTTAGCACATTTTCCCTTTTTTTATATAAATATGCATTTTTCTAAATGTTCCTTTCACTGGTACAAAAGTATTTTCAATGCTGATGCACCCTGCGTCATGCCATTGGATTCTATTCCAGATTTGTTAGAATATTGGGACGAGTCCCAAATATCTGAACAGTAAGTTTCATTTTTAGGTTACATTACCTGAGCCCATCTCACACAAACGTCTAGGAGTGTGGGGTTAGTCCAGGAGGGGAGGGGCTCATGTTTGGTGGGGCGGTATGATTTGTAGGGGATGGCTCACGAACACGATCTGACACCACACTCGTAAACACTTGTCCATTTAACCAACATTGCGAATTTCGACTTCAACCACTACTATAAGATATTATGCATTATGACTAATCTACTTTATTCTTAATTCTGTGGTTTTGAATTGGACACGATTAGAACTGGAAACACCGGCGAAACACCTGCAATGATATGACGCCTAGTGCAAAGACTGTGTCAATGAAATAAATTAAATTACACATGTTGAATGTTTAAAAAATCCTTATATATAATACGTGAGGCAGTTTTTTGACAACACAACTCCTCCTTTGTTTCATTATCGATTTTAACGGTTAAGATGTCAAAATATTTCCCCCGATTCGTAGTTGAGCAATAAGATTTCAGTTTCAATATTTTTAACCTGAAGGGTATAGAAGGCCCACAAAGTACGTCGTTTGCCCATAAGAATAACATGGAGAGAGATTTAAATTAGTCAAAAGTAACAGACGTTGTAATGTAAATAATGATGTTAACGTAATTTTAACAGCTCTTAGAATGTAAATAATGTTTATAATTTGTCGTATGTAGGCTAGCCTAGTCTAGGCCTATATGTAACCTAACTTGGTAAAACCTTCAAATCATGTTTAAGATTTACTATATTATGTTATTTTATGTTAGGCTACGTAGTAATAGGCTCAATTACTTGTAAATATATTAAATATTACATAATAGTATAATTTGTATTACCAGGTATGAGTAGAATCAAATAGGTTACATTAGAATTTTTATTTATTTATTTATTCGTAAGACGCCGATCGTCAAGATATGGGCGAATATGGATTTCGAAAGAGTGTGAGAGTGTAGATGAGCGAATGTAGTCATTGTTACAAACTAAGGCCGACTTATTCCTTAGAAAGTGTCATTAATTAATAGCCCAATGACAAATGAACAGCCGGTGGTTATCAGCTGATACTTCTCAAAATGTATTGATTCTGATTGGGATCGAACTGAGAACCTTTAGCACATGAAGCTGGGATTGAACCAACTACGCTACCGACCAATTAACTTTCCAGTAGCTTCATGAAGCTATACAACTTTTATGTTACAATTAATAGTTATGTGTAAATATTACCAAATAGACTACTTAAAACAATAAACTTATTTTATTTATGCTTTAATATTAAACTTTTGACAATTATAGGATAAAAGATGTCATACTGTCGTATTTTGACAGATTGACGACAGAATGTTCTATAACGTCCTTTTTGTTGTAATATGTTCCATGGCTTCTGGAACCTTCGGGTCGAGTTTGTTCTTGAAATTCTAGATTGTAACAAATGTATATAAGGCGGTTGCACCACTGTTATGCTAGTCAAGTAGTTTTGAGTTCTCAGTCAGTGAGTGATTGTTCAATTAGTTAGTGTGGAACAACTCGGATATTGCGGTAGTGCAAATCATTGTGAGTTGTGAGTTCAGTGTTATTGTGTTTCAAGGTGAATAAACGCTTGTGTACTTATATCTGCGTGTGTGTTATTTTCGTGTCCCTAGTGATATACTGTACTGTATAGTAATCGCTTGTGTGTGACGACAAATTATGTTAATATTTATAATACTGAGAAGGTTTTACCACAGATCATTAACTTAGTTATCTGTGGTTATACATTTTATTTACATTCTAAGTAATAACTTTGGATGTTTGTATTAAAATTGTAAATAGGTTGAAACTTAAGTGCAATGTGTGAGCTACTAGAAATATATATACTAAAAAAGATTTAGTTCATTGTCTGGCGAGGAAATAATTTAGAACGGTTGTTCATATTTATCACATGAATTTTACACGTAATGCTTAAAACTTAATTAAAAACACCTCTTTATACAAAGTGAGAAAAATGCTAATGTCATTCAGAATTAATTTATGACATGTCAAAAATTAAATATTGTAATAATAAATTAATACTAGAGAACACCCCTGCACGCTTCACGTGCCAACCCCGGTGCTTGTGACACCTCGGCTTTCGGCCTCGGTATGCGACTTTTGACTACTAACATTGATGGTTAAACTGTATTAAGTAAAATGATTATATATATAAAAAATATATAATATATATATTTTACTTAATACAGTTTTACCATTCATGTTAGTAGTCAAAAGTCGCATGCCGAGGCCGAAAGCCGAGGTGTCACAAGCACAGCGAGGGACGGGGTTGGCACGTGAAGCGTGCAGGGGTGTCCTCTAGTATTAATTTATCATTACAATATTTAATTTTTGACATGTCATAAATTAATTCTGAATGACATTAGCATTTTTCTCACTTTGTATAAAGAGATGTTTTTAATTAAGTTTTAAGCATTACGTGTAAAATTGATGTGATAAATATGAACATTTTATTCATTTTGTTTTATTAGCCTCCAGAACTATTATATTATAGAAATAATACTGGTTAAATTACCTTTTTTCCTGTCAACAGTTCTTCAAACATATATAATGATGTTAACGTAATTTTAACAGCTCTTAGAATGTAAATAATGTTTATAATTATGTTAATATTTATAATACTGAGAAGGTTTTACCACAGATTATTAACTTAGTTATCTGTGGTTATGCATTTTATAACTTATAACAGCTGTTAAAACTTTTAAGAAATCATTATTTATATTTTTAAAACTGATCTGTTCGGTTCATTTATATCTCTCCCCATATTATCTTATGGCCAAAAAACGTACTTTGAGGGCTTCTCGTGCCCTTCAGGGTGAAAATATTAAAGAATTAAGACCTTATTGCACAACTACGAACAGAGGCAATGTTTGAAGAACTGTTGACAGGAAAAAAGGTAATTTAACCAGTATTATTTCTAAAATATGAACAACCGTTCTAAATTATTTCCTTGACAGACAATGAACTAAAGCTTTTTTATAGTTTTATAATTATACTAGTTGCGCACGTCGGGGACTTCACCGCTAAATCCCCATTTCCCAAGTTGATCACGGGTTCTAGCCAAGCTGATCACGGTTGCTTTATCAGTTAATCACGGTTGCTACCTCAGTTAATCATGGTTGCTACCCAGGGTGGTAACTGGTGGCTACCCATATTTATCACGGGTGGCTACCTAAGCTGATGGTTTGACGTTAAGGTAAAGTACACCTATTTTAGTCTATTTACAACAGTTCAGGGGCTACAAAATGGATTTTAATAATGCATGCACCAGCATATTTACTTTGATTCATTAGCACACGAATTGTGGCCACTAATGCAATGTCTTACTACAATCAAGAAAATCTTGGTATATTAGAAACAAAATACCTGATGACACAGAATCCTGAGATTTACTTTGCAGTAAAATATTATTATTTGTAAAAATTATTGAGCATCTCTACTAAAATTATTTTAGTGCTTATTAGCTTTCCATGCTCACTCATAATTCCTTTTTCAACATTTTTATAAATGATATTGCCAGCATTATTGTAATCATATGCCTCATATTTGCCGTTGACATGAATATATTTCATATTATCAGATCTATTGCAGACTGTAAGATACTTCAGGCGGCATTGTTGAGGTTTCAAGAATCTGGTAATTGTATAGCAGTGAATGAAGAAATACTCCATCATTTCTTTCAGTCGCTCTTCCCAGACTGTGATTTTCAACTATAATATATGTGATACGAATCTGACTCGAAAATCTTATGTGCGTGACTTGGGAGTAAACCTTTCCTATAACTTAAATTTTGAACATAAAATCAATTATATATTTAACAAGACTCTGAGAAATTTGAACTTTATTATTAGACCATCCAATTAACGTCGCAGCACTGAAGGTCCTTTACCTTGTTCGACTAACATTGGAGCATTGCGTGTTGTTTTGGACTACTACTAGCTTGATTGAATTCATAGTTCTGAGGCGCATTATTTCAAGGCTTATTTGATTTAAAATCTATTTTGTAGCCCCTGAACTGTTGTAAATAGACTAAAATAGGTGTACTTTACCTTCACGTCAAACAGTTCACAGTGTGTGAGGTGAGAATACCAACTACATGTTTCGCCGTGAATACGTCATCTTCAGGTTGAAGAACATAAAAAATAAATAAGTCCCAGTGGGATGCGTCACAAATTAATTAAAAAACACAGTTTACACAAGGAAACATAGAACGTTAAAACTTTTGGTAGGCCTACCACACACATTTCACGGTCTACGGCGTGATCCGGAAGCAGACTGGAAACAATTCGATTAGGTTACTCCTCACGATTAAGTTACTACAGATGCCATATTCACGGCGAAACATGTAGTTGGTATTCTCACCTCACACACTGTGAACTGTTTGACGTGAAGGTAAAGTTTATTTGATGTAATATTGTTGTAACCATAAGCTATTTGTTTATATAATTGCATAGTGTTAATGTGTGTTATAATTTGTTTTGTATGGAGTTATGTATTTCATTTTCAGAACGATATGTCTTTCCTAGTTGGTTTTATATTATACTAGCTGTACCCACCCGATTCGCCGATCATAAATTAAGTTTGATTATGTGATTGAAATGTGCAGCAAGCTTTCAGTTTACATTGTATCCAATCTAGGGGACACCCCTGCACGCTTCGCGTGCCATCCCCGTCACTCGCTACCCTCATTACACCTCTGCCTCCGGCCTCGGGCTGTGTATTTTAACTACAAATAATATTACGTTAACTGTATGATATAAATTCACAATACTAAATGTATTTACAATATCTCACTCACATTACATGCGTTGCTTCCTACTTATAAGTATAAACACCCAATGATATTACTGAGCCTGTTTAAAACAAGTTCATTACATCCTTCTCTGGTTTATCGTTATGAAACCAGTCGGCACTAGTGGCGCAGTGCTGTAACCCAGCTACATGGGGACAAAGTGTTTTGGGAGATTGTAGGTGATAGGTTGTATGCTTGGTCCTCTTAATAACGACATGGCGTCCGCTTGATGGTTGCTATCGGCGTGGACACTACTAGAGAAGTCTGGGGTGTCCATGTTGGGTGGTAATCATTGTGCGGATGTTGTGTGGGGGAGATAACTGAGTATCAGGCTTGTCAATTAGCTGAAAATCAGACCAGCACTACGTGGTTCGGATTCCACGTAAAGCTGTAGGTCTCTTAGTTGCCCTGGCTGTTGGGCTATTAATAAATTGCCCTTTCTGAGGAACAGTTGAACTCAGTTAGTAACCAGACTACACTCATCCACACTCATCCTACACTCATAAAACCATTCATATTCGCCTTAAAATACGCACAACGTTGTGTCGGCGTCTTATATGTAAGAATGTAAGAAATATATAACCTCAATATTACAAACACCATTGTTTACATTCAAACAGCTGTTAAAACTTTTAAGAAATCATTATTTATATTTTTAAAACTGATCTGATCGGTTCATTTATATCTCTCACCATATTATCTTATGGCCAAAAAACGTACTTTGAGGGCTTCTCGTGCCCTTCAGGGTGAAAATATTAAAGAATTAAGACCTTATTGCACAACTACGAACAGAGGCAAATTTTTTGACACCTCAACTGTTTCAATTGGTCAAGAAATAAGGGAGGAGTTGCGTTGACAAATAATAGCTTCACGTATTATATATAAGGATAATTATTTAGCATACCACAATGTTATTCAATTTGTTTTTAATTAACAGCTGTTAATCAAATAGATTAATTTAATACAGCGCCATGAGAATACCATGGGAATTATGGAGGCCAGTGGGGTGGAATCCTGAGGTCGTAGAGGAAAATTATTTCTTAGTGAGCCTCTAGTGGCCAAGATGTACGAACTTTCAAGTCAATTGGATGTAGAGTTTTGGAGAAATAGTGATGGTTGGTAAATGACTCCGTGGCCAAGTTTACTGCCTTGATCTTATTACATTATTCAACCTCTGAGGTTCAAGGTCTACAAGACCTCAATTCATGTTCTCGGTACAATCCCACCCTACCAGGTACCTGGTCCAAGCCTCTATTGCTGAGCTGCACCATTTGGGTAATGCACTATCTGAATACTTTGATTTATTCTGCGACAGTACAGCTTAGTTGATGTTTTTGATTTATGAGAATATAACTTAGTATGAATGGGCTCTCAATACCAATCTTATTTGTGTATACCATTATATTTAGTACATATTTATTAACCTTATTATGTTTATATTTTTGTTCCATTTAGGTATAGTGTATTTGATTCTATTAACTATCTTGTATATTTAAGAGTACTGTCTAAATAACTTTGACTAAACCTTTCATAAGTGATGTTTACCGTTAATAAATTAAATGAAAAGGCTTTGATCTGTTGCGTTATACCTTGTTATATCTTGTTAAGTATCCTGTTTATTGATGATGTTCGGTAAAAAATTGTACATTTTCGATTGCAATGTCTATATATCAGATATTAAACGCCTTCCAAGTAGTTATTTCGTTAAAATTATGTTTATAGTTATAAATCCATCACCTCAAAGATGCAAATTTGGGCTTTCTTGGTACATAGAGAATTGATAAACTATTTCCTCGAATATTTTCAAATTTTAAAAACAGACCCTCATAGGATTGGCCTTACTCATCAGTTATTTTTAATTACATAATTTTACTGCAAATTAGCAAATTTTATTTTAAGTAATTAATGTTATATGTTTGTTTTTATTTTATCACCCCTGACAACCATATTGACTTTATCTGTGGTAAAGCCTTGGGAATGTTCAGCTACATACTAGGAGCATCGAAGTGTGGTCTTGGTATTAAGGCGCTAAATATCATCTGTAAGTCTTTGGTGAGGAGCATACTTGAATACTGCTCTGTCATCTAGTGCCCTTATCAGCTCAATTAAATTGAAAGTCTCGACAAAATCCAGAGGCACTTCATCCGAGCTGTTGGTTCCAGGTTACAATTATGCTGATATACGCATTGATACTGTTGGGGCTTTTCTTGGACTTCTTCCTCTCTCCACTATAAGGCAACAAGCTGATGCTCTTTTCCTATGGGGAGTTCTTCGGTGGACTGTCCTTATCTTCTTTGTCACATTGAGCTACAAGCTTCAAAATTGACCTGCTCATCTAACCTCTTTTTTTTGTAGGTCACACCCCACCAACTACGTAATGCACGGTCCTCTCCCGATGTTAAATCGTCTAGGCAAGTCTTTCTCAAAGTGGGCGATAACGCCCCCTTGTGGCGCTGGAGGCCTATAGGGGGGCGGTAAAGGGCACAGAGAAGTTTGGGGGTTTAGGGGGGTGATGGCTAATTTAAAAATGTGTTTTTGATTTTAATACAAACTTCACCGCTCTTATACGCATAACGCTCGTTTCCTCCTTTAACGCCATCTAGGCCCATAAACGTTCAACAATACTTTGAAAAACAATAAATAAATTAATAAATATATGTAACATTGTAAATAATGTGCGCGCATTAAAATATTAAAATAAAATATTACTAAAGGAAATTATTTACATAGCTTCATCAATTTAAAGGGAAGACATTTGGGAAATATAATGTAGATAGGGGATAGTTGTCAAACGGAGTGGTACTGCTGCTGTACCATAGATGGCGTTAAGCTCCGATGCGAAGCGAGAAGTGACTGGAACATTCTCGAAAGAACTAGGCCTCATATAAAAACGCGCGCACCATCTAGTCAGTCAGTGTCGTTCGACAATATTACGAAAACAAGTGACTTTAGTGACGAGATAAAGTGCTGTACGTACGGTGCCTAATTTGCTCAGTAAGAATACTGTGAGTGGTGTCATTTGCAAGTTTTTAATACTCGATTCTTTCCTTCGGCATTTTTGAAGACAAAATTATGTTGGAAGCAAAAAAGAAGAAACGGCAGTATTTTATTTATTTATTTATTCATAAGACGCCGATCGTCAAGATATGGGCGAATATGGATTTCGAATGAGTGTGATGAGTGTAGATGAGCGAATGTAGTCATTGTTACAAACTAAGGCCGACTATTCCTTAGAAAGTGTCATTAATTAATAGCCCAATGACAAATGAACAGCCGGTGGTTATCAGCTGATCCTTCTCAAAATGTGTTATGAATCTGATTGGGATCGAACTGACAACCTTTATAGCGCGGAATATATAAAATATGGATTTATATAAAATCCCTCAAATCCATCTTCACCTTTGTGCTTTCTTTGTCAAAAAACATTTTCGAATGAAGCTATGAAACCCTCAAGGCTACAAGATCATTTTAATAAAATGCATTCAGATAAAAAAAGACAAAAATGTGACTTATTTTCAAGACCTGGAAAAGAAACACGCAGCTCAGCCAACTGTGTCAAAACTTTTTTCAGTGGCTTCTAAGCAAAACGACGACGGACTCCGAGCTTCCTACAATATCTCCTTGCTAATTGCTCAAACAGGTAAACCTCACACTATTGGAGATGATTTAATTTTACCGGCAATAAAAGAAGTAATAACTACTGTGCTACATTAACCAGTGCCAGACATTATCCAAAAAATTCCTTTGAGCAATAGTTCCGTGGAAAGACGAATTGATGAGATGGATGAAAAAATTGAAGAGTCATTGTGCAATCATCTGAAGACTTCTAAATTCTCAATTCAGTTAGATGAGTCCACTTTCCCAACCAATGAAGCATTGTTGTTGTCGTAAGTGAGGTTTATTAAAAATGAGAAAATATGTCAAGAACTACTATTTGCCAGAAAGTTAGAGACGGATACAAAAGGGGAAACCATATTTAATACACTGGAAAAATTTTGTGGTGAGAAATAAATTCCACTGAAGAATATTATTTCAGCTGCTACGGATGGCGCTCCGGTTATGGCAGGATGTAACAAAGGCTTCATAGCGTACTTAAAAAATAAAATTCCACATGTGCTCGCTGTACATTGTGTTATTCATAGACAACATTTGGTTGCGAGAAATTTGAGTGAATGTCTCCCTCAATCACTGCAATATGTCATCAAAGCAGTCAACAAAATCCGAAACAGCTCTTTAAATGACAGATTGTTTAATCAGATTTGTGTTGCTAATGATGAAGATTTCAACCGATTGATATTTCACATAGAAGAGCGTTGGTTATCAAGAGGTAAATGTCTGACTCGATTTTACAAACTGTTTGACTCTGTGATGGAGTTCTTGGAAAACAAAAACAAAGAATTGCACGACAACCTCACCACTTCAAATAATGATATTACATACTTGACAGACCTATATAAATTATTTAATGATGTCAATCTCCAACTTCAAGGTGATGACTTGAATTTGATTAAAACAAAAAATGTCATTGCTGCTTTTGTAGCCAAACTGCTCTTATACAAGAATAATATCGGCAGACGTGAGTTTCACAATTTCCCTAATTTGTCGCCAGTATCCTTCAACATCAACAACGACGACTTGCTTGTTTACTGCCATCATTTGGAGAACCCCCACAGTGATTTTACAGAACGATTCAGGACATTTTAAAATTGGAAATACCGGACTAGGTGTTGGATCCTTTTTCAAACGTCAACACAGCAGGAACACCCCAGCTGGAAGAAGAACTCATAAAACCGATAACGAATGAGGAAATAAAAATAAAATTAAAAAATGTATACCAAGAATTTTGGTTACAAAAGCCAATCCCTCAATTTTACCCTGGATTGTGGTCAATTGTTCAACGATTTTTGATAGCATTCCCATCCTCGTATTTGTGTGAACGTGGATTTAGTGCTGTGGCAACAATGCTACTAAAAAGAGAAATCGGTTGCATATTACCGAACGCAGTGACTTACGGCAGTTTTTGAGTAAATTCGAGCCTGATATTAACAAACTTATTAAAAATCATCAGATTCGTCCTTCACATTAGATTTGTTTTAAAATTCAAATTGAAGTGTTTGTTTTAATAACATGAATAACATGAATAACATTTGTTCTAATATTACAAAATGGTGTTTTAAATTACTCTCTTCAGAAAGTCTTATTTTCCATGACACGCATAATTTAATTATTAAAATAATGACTGCGGTTGTGATTCGTAAGATATAGTAAAGTAAAAAATTTGGGGAGCGCTAGAAAATAATTAATTCTCGAAGTGGGCGGTAGACAAAATAAGTTTGAGAACCTCTGGTCTAGGTAACAAGCTGTGTCGCCAGTTCTACTTCTTTGATGACGGCCAGTCTGCTCTCAGAAGAATCTTTCAGAGATGAGTCCTCCGGTGAAGATGTTGGTGCTGTGTACTTGCGATTGAAGCTTCTATTGTGAGGCTGATTAAATAGAGTAATGTATATATTGTAATTATGACAGTAATTATTCTAAATGAATTATGTATATTGCTTGTTATTTTGGTTAGTCAAAAGTTGTTGTTGTTATTAATTTTCACTGTTAGTTTATGCCATATTTGTTGTTGCCCTTATTATTGTTAGCAATCATGAATATCAATTGTATTTAATATCTTTTCAATTACTACTATTTCTATTACTGTTTCTGATCATAGTGCTAGTCTTAGACATGATGATTACGATAATATCTATTAACTTTGTCTACCATTCAGAGACGTAACTAGAACTTGGCTTTGGGGGGATAGAACTATGTGGGGGTTCGAATAACGAGAGGTTTGGGGAGTATGGAATATTCCCTAAGAAAGGGGGTCCTGGGTCCTCCCCGAAAAATTTTAATCATAAAACGCTGGAAAGTGCATTTAAAATGTATATTGATATATTTTAAAACCATATTTTTATAGTTGTTAATTTTTTTTATCAAACTGGTTTTTTCCTATTGAAAAGAAAAAGTTTGATCAGCCTATATGTTTCATCAATGAAAAAAAAAAAAAACATTTAAATTTGATCTTTTGTTAAATGGACAGGCTAGAAAAGATTTAAGTGTTTCAATGTCAAAAAGTAAAGCCACTTCTGTCAAAAGCGTGTCGCCATGTTGTTTTTCTCCCAGTGTCAAAGATTTGCTGTCTGTAGTGGTCATAAAACTATTTACACTTGAACTAACAGCAGGTACCACACGCTATGCAAACAAATCAGCCAACAAACTTTGAGAAGAGATTTTCCTCTTTGACATTTTGGAATCGTAGTTTTCACATTAAAGCAATGACTGCTTAGTACCGACCGAGTAACAATAACAAAACAGCCGTCTGCAAAAAGTTGTGCACTTACAGAGCATGAGTGTCCGTGCAGTTCTGCCCTCGGTACTCGTTCAAAACAATCTCGATATATTAGAAATAGGTAACGGCTTGCACATCGTGAAATATTCTTTGGTTGTTGCTGAAAGTAGCCTGTTGAGTGTTAAGTCAACCGAGCCGATCATCTGCTCTGTTCGGGGTTACGGGACAATTTGTTCACAATTTCATCACCCTTTTTTGGTGGAGTCAATCATAGTAACACTTTTACCGAACCACAACTCTGGAAAAATACGTGCTGATCAAGTGTTGCTGTTAATTTTAAAGTAATCTGTTGTAGTATTGTGTATAGTTGTTCTAAAGTTTTAACATTTTTACATGGCTGGCTAAAAGACAATAGAAGTAGCTGCTTACACACACGTGAGCGCGCGCCCACACACACACACACGCGCGCGCGCGCGCCCACGCACGCCCACAAGCCCGCACGCGCTGTTGGCAGACTTGAAGATTCAGCACACAAGTGGTATATACAACAATTTTCACCCGCATATGACCAGAAGATAGGCCTAAATTTCACAAAAGGGTGGATTTTGTAGGCCTTAATAAACATATTTGTGTCTTGTTCACTTAACTCCATGCTGAACTTGTTACCATTACACTAAACCTATTACAACTACACTAAACTTATTAGCCTACTGCAAATAAAAATGTACTAACAAACGACCAGATATATATGTAACTTTAGACTTTTACCAGAACTCCACTTGAGGCTCTGATTTTTTGGGTTTACGGGAGCTGGTTACGGTAAGATGTTACGAACATGCCACACACTATTAACCCCGAGCCGAGCGCTGGGCCGTAGATTTTCAATTTTCTTTGATGCGTCGGTGAAAAACCGACGGGGCTCTGCTCGTCCAAATACTCGCCACGGTGATCGCGTCGGCGCTCGGATCCACTACACACTAACGTAACATGTCAAAATGTTACACGATGGTGCTGGTTAATAGTGTGTGGCGGGCTTGAAGTGTTAATGTTTCATTGATTAGGTACGCAACTGAATTAGGTACGAGTATTAATTTGAATAGGTTAGCTAAGTAAAACTAAAAATATATTTGGGCCTACAACAAACTTCAATACTGTATTTCATATCTTCTGGTTCCATGTTTTATTTTCATTTTTCATGGTTCTGGGGGGAGGGGGGGTTCTATACCCTCATACCCCCCTTAGTTACACAACTGCCTCCATTATTGTATTGTATATTTTTGTAAAATTTTTGTAAAATTGTCCATTTGTAAAATGGAGTTTTCCGTAAATAAATAAATAAATTACGACGAGAAACACAGTGTCTTGTTTGGCATGTTATGCTTTTTAATATCTCAAAATTTACAAAATCGATTAACTTTATATACTCAACTCGAATATGTACTTTTACCCACATGTTATATTACAATCAAATCACTACGCATATGTACAGCGAGTCACAGCACCCACACCCGCAGGATCTTGCTTGAATGACTTCCTGCAAATATACCCTACCCATTCCAGGGGAGGGGTAGGGGTCGGTCTTTGTGTGTGGTGTGAGTACCTTGTGGTCAGACGTACATCTGGCGTGGGCAGCGGATTTAATTTGTCCCTTATACCGGCCGAACCGCCTTAAGTGTAATGTCTAGATAACTTTGGCTAAATTGCTTGTATGATAATTCACTTTCATCTAAATTCATGTTTTTTCTTTTGAATGTTATTTTGCGCACATAGAAGGCTATATTATCAATACTAAGTGATTTAATTAATCTATTTTAGAAATGGTGTTTACAGTTAATAAATGAAAATGTTTAAAAAATGAAAACAATATATTACGTGATACAATTTATTTTATACACACATCTACAATCAAGAGTGATACCTTATACAATTTTACATCTATCTTACCTTTATGGTAACCATACAATTTCCAAGTGAAAAGTTAATAAGTGTACAGTATATTGATGCAACATGGCTTTCAAGTTCTATCACAGTATAGTTTTATACTGTGGTTCCTGACCAAGGTTCTAGCCTGCCTTAATTAGGGAAATGAAAAAAGTAGTAGCATAACCAGAACAGAACCGCGAAGACAGATAAAATACACTTGTTGAAGTAAACGAGCTTAGATTTAAAAAAGAAGGTAAAAGATATACTTTAAATTTATTTGTTTCTTTTTATTCCAAGTTATTAGATATTCTTAAATATTTTTTGATTTTGAATGTAAAGTTAACTATTTAGCTTAAGGTTGTGTAATAAACTTTTGTGGATAAACGGTTAAGCTAAGCCCTAAACCCTGGTGCCTGGTAGTTGAAATTCCTATATTACCTGGTATGCAATATTTGGACTAGGTATTGTTCAATTTTTAATATATGCCTAGTAATATTATTTCTCTATTAATAATATATTGATGTTAGGGCCTTAAATTTTCCCAAATGTAAGTTCTATAGGTTTCATTATTGATTTATGAAATATTTTGGTTAGTGACGAAACTAGTTTGTCAATCAAATTTCCCTGACCAAAAAATTTTAAAAATCAGCATATGGAAAATTTTATTTCACGATTTGTTGATGAATGAAACGTTCTCATATAAACGCTATTGTAAATTCGTAGTTGTACATTAAATACAACAGTTTGGTACTTTTGTAACCATAATTTCTTCCTGTAAAATATGGTATGCCATATGTATACTTTAAAATTAGTTTGCATATCCAATCGGCTATGGGAACGAAAGGATGTTTTGTTCAGTCAGCACGTGTTATCGCACAGGCTAAAATCCACGTGAGCCAGGGCCAAAGTTTCAAAAAGGCGTACGCCTACTGTACTTTTTGGGTAATACTGCCGGCCGTCACTCCGGTGGGAATATAGGTGAATTCAATTTTTGTGATTAATAGTTGTTGTATATAATGATCACGTAATGGCCGCTAATCGCGATTCGCTGGGATAGTAGTTTATTCGTAATATCTCGAGAAATATTTGTAATAGACCAAAATAGTTTTCAAATTTGTATTTAGCGCAAAAAACACATCAAAATAAAAAAAGATGATTAAAATACTTTTTAAATTAACGGAAATATGACAAAAATACTAAGAGTTGTAAAATTGGTTTTTTTTGAATTTTTCGGTCAAATATGTTATTTTCGCGGAATAAAAAGCATATCTTGTGAAAATACAGCCAATTCTAGACCCATTTCAAGCAAAATGTTCCAAATTTGTTTGGTGGCAAGAAACTACATAAATACCACTTTTTGGTACATCGGTAAAGGAATAGTAGCAACCTCATTTTTTATGCAAAGATTGCAGTGTATGTTGGCCATGTTGGTTTTAATCCGTTAGAACAATATAATTTACTTTAAAATTAAAATATAATTTAATTTGTAATAATTATCGTACCGCAACCCTCGAAGTCTCATTTGATAGATGAGACCTGATCTAGTGTGGCATAAGTTGATATTTTGTTAAAATTGCTGAGAATAACATTTAAAGTTTTACATATTTAACTATAAAAAATTTGTAAAACACTCAATTTTGTAGTAAAACCAACTAATGGTCCACTAGATCAGATCTTCATCTATCAAATGACTTGTCAAGTGTTATGGTACAATAATTATTACAGGCCGAATCATTGAAATAGGAACTCGTGTTTTTGGCGTTTTTCGTGGAGCGAAACGGCCGCGAAGGGAGTCTGCTCTGCATCGTCTGCTACTGGTAATGGAGCATTGTCGTATTAATACGGCTGCCAATTTATTTCTGGGTTTGTCACAGTTTATAATTTTCAAAATATTTATACTTTTATTTTATACAAATTTATCCAGATTGTTCACAACATATTATTTTATTTAACAAATTAAAATAACTGTGTAACAAATCACTGTTTTATCCAGTGTGAATTTGATACCCAAGGGGGGGCATAGCTCTGCCTAGTCCCTCTCTGGATCCGCCACTGCATCTAAGTGCTGCCATTTTGTCCACAACACTTGTCTGATTCAATGTAAACTGCAAGAGCTTTTTTAAATTTTCAAACGTTTTGAATGAGGTAATGATGAAGGTATATAGCAGTGCACATTATCTTATCATGATGGGATGTAATGAGATGAAGAACGGGGGTTATATCAAAGCATTTCTAAAAATATTAAGATTATATTTGAGTTGATTAGTGTAAAGTTTATATAAATCAGTAAGTAAATTCAAATCAGCTGGTCAATGATTATATATATCTTTTGTTTATTTGTTTCTACGGTAAACACCATTACATGAAATTACAATAGTTTGTGATACATTGAAATTGATAATTTTTGGTACATTAATAATCAATGTAATCAAATTAATACTATATAACAATGAATATAGTAATATGAATAGTTATATATTATAACTATTATATAACTTATTTTATATATATATATATGTAATAGTTTGTTAAGCCTACGGCAGTGGCATTTGAATAAGATATAACCTTTTGAATAAGGTATTCAAAACTATAAAAATAACCTGTTTAACATGTATTAAATGTTGTTTTTAAAATCAGTCATCTTTTTTTCAGGAGGTATATGTGTATAAATCATATTCAGAATGGAAATAAGCAAGTTACCAGGATTGGACAAACTTTGCAGAACATTTTCAGAGGTTTTGACAGTTGAAACTTGCTCTATATGGTAAGTATATTTACATTGAATGATTTTTTTATATACACATTTAAAATAGTTAACTGTCAGCGTCTGTGTATTTAAAATATCACTCAAGTATGCTTGAATGATCTGTCAGTAAAAACTACTTTATTGACAGATAAAGTAAGTTGAAATAAAATCTTCAACTTCTTGAAAAACTTTATTTTTAGAACTTTTCTAAAAATATGTTTTTTTCATATTGAATCGGTTTTTAATTTTTAGATTCTATGAGAACGTTATGTTAAAAATATATTAAAATACAGGGTTATATTTTGTCCTCTTTCAAATTACTGAAGTAAGAACAAAAAAATACAACTAAGGCCCGTATTAGACTTGGTCACTTGGCGACGTCACCGGTGACTGTACGGGCAGCCAGCCGCGACACCAGGAGAGTCACCAGTAGTGAGGCCAAGTCCACTCATTCAGCGCTGTCATCTCATCCGGGTAGGACATGCACTGTTTTTTTATCTGAGTAAAATGTCTAGCCAACAAGTGAAATGTAAAACGAGTAAAATGTCTAGTGGTGAAAAAGATCAGAAAGGGAAAAAAGAAGATAATTGTGTTGAGTCCCAGTCTAGTGCGATGGTTGTCGGAGACAAAAGTTGTGGAAGTGGTATTACAGAGAAAGGAAACAAACAAGCTGATAATGCGAAAGAATGCCAGTTGCTATTAGAAAAAAAAGTGAACACGGAAGATTTTATTACTGCTGTTGAAGGCCATCCCTCAATTTGGGATGTAAGTTGCGATGATTATAGCAATAAACATGTCAAGTTGAATGCATGGAACGAGATCATTACTTCTTTCATTGAGGATTTTGATGAACGACCTTTGGCCGAAAAGAACACTCTAAGTAAGTAACTCGATTTAAGTTTTTAATTTAATTAATTTAATTTTTTAGACCTATTGCCCCCTATCGAGACGCTCTAGAATAGCGAGTCTTTGTTACAGTGTAACGAGTGCAACCGACCTAGTATAAAATTGCCTGGCAACTAAACAGACTTATCGTTTGTTTGTTTACGTCTACGGCCGGATACTAAACATTCACAAGTTGAATCCTGCCGCAGGTCATTCGCCCGCGGCAGATGTGACTCATCCTTATCTTTACCAACTGTAGAATAAGTTTGTAATGTTTTACTACAAGAGAAATGTTACTAGAGTGTTGCAGAATATTTGGAGGGCACTTTACAAAATTCTTTTAATATTTTTTATCAAAAAGTATTATTATATTTTATACTTCAAATCTATGTAAGTTACCAGGTGGCATGGAAGCTAAAGTAATACATTATTGATGTAAAATACAGGTCTTTATTTCCAAAATAAATAAATATTCATAACACTCTTGGAATTCTGAAAATGTCTCGACTTATTCCAATTACAATCAGGACGTATGTAATTATATTATTCATAAACATTTTATGCTGCAAATATAAAATATTACCTTTTGGGATTCCTAATAACCTATAAATTGGTAATCTTGAACTACTTTCATTATAGTTATTTCAAATTTGATCAAGTAAAAAAAGAAAAACTAAGGAATCCAGGGCCTATATACAAAGTTTCATTTAAAAAATATATTAACTGTGCAAATCTCACTTAAAGTTCTTGTCACTCTGGAGGTTTTGATATAAATGGTTAATGCGATGTTATATCCTCCAGTATCTGCCTCAACACGCCTTGTTTTCAGATTGCACATTAAATTCTTTCCATTTGCCAAGGTACGGATCCTTCTTCACTGACAAAATAGTCACAGAACATGTCCCTGAGATTTGTTGCCTTTTTAGTTGGTGCTTGACAGTCGTCACTCCAATCATACAAACCATCGATTGTTAACGTGTCCTCGATTTTGAATCCATCACGTTCTCTGACGAAGTTATGCAATAAGCAGCAGACTCTAATTATACTCTCACACAAAGGAAGGTGTACATCTAACGGGCGATGAAAAATTCTCCACTTGTTTGCCATTATTCCAAAGGCACACTCTATGTTCCTCCGGGCTCTGCTGAGTCGGTAGTTGAAGACACGTTTCTTGACACTCAAACATTTTCCTGAATAAGGTCTCAGTAATTTGGTCGTTAGCCCAAAACCTTCATCCCCAACAATCACAAAGGGCATTGGCTCATGGAAACCCTGAAAAGACGACTGAGCTTCAGGGATATTTAAGAAGCCATCATCGAGTTTCTTTTTGAATGTACTGTCCTTGAAAACTGTAGAATCAGATGACTTCCTATAAGCACCAACGTCCACAAAAATAAATTTATAATTAGCATCACACATAGCGAGTAGCAAAATTGAGAAAAAATGTTTATAATTATAGTACAATGATCCACTTCCAACCGGCCTGATTATTCTTACTTGCTTCCCATCAATCGCTCCTATACAATGCGGAAAGTTTGTTTTCTCGTAAAAATCAGCTGCAGTCTTCAGCCAAAACTCTTTAGTAAATTCTGGAAAGCAAATTTCTCTGACGTTTTTCCAGATAGCATCCAAAACTTGTCTCACAAACACTGAGATTGAGGGTTGGCTTATTCTAAATTGGTATTGTAGATCTTTCATTGAAGTTCCCGTTGCCAAATACCTAAAAAATTGATAAATAAATATTAATTTATAATAAATATTAATTTTATTGGTTTTCTTCTAGATCTCTTACACTTGTATGTGTTTTTGTTCCAGTAACACTCATCCAGAGAAAGTGGAAGTCAATCAGAGCATGCTACACAAGAGAACTTCTTCGTTTGAAAGGCATTAAAAGTGGATCGGCAGCAACCAGGAAAAAACAGTACATTTATTTTGAACTTCTCGGTTTTTTAGAAACTACAAGGAAACAAACTACTTCATCCCTAGACGAAGAAGCTGTAAATATAGACGAAAATGATTGTTCGATGACGGATGGTGGTGAACAAATAAAAAGTCAATTTAACACATTGAGTGCGGGTCACACGCCCGCGGGTGATAGCAGTGCTTGCGCGAGCAGCGGATAGGTCGCAGGCGGTGGACGGATCAATACCGGCTTGTACGCTTCAGTGTCGTCTAGCCCTTTGGCTTAGAAGGGTCGGATTTGCGCCGCATTATAGCCTGTTTCTTGCGTCACATTTCCTTGTTCTTCGTTCGTGGATCGCGCCATTTTGAGCCAGTTGGCGGTGGGTTAGCGTGCCTGCGCGCGCAGCGGAACTGTTGCCGGCGGTTGACGAAGCAATGCTTGTTTGTGGAATTCAGTGTGGTCTAGCCACTTGCCGTATAACGGTCGGATTTGCGCTGCATTGTTGCCTGTGTCTCGCGTCACGTTTCGGTGTTCGCCGTTCGTGGATCGCGCCATTTTGAGCCAGTTGGCTTGCATCGGAGTTTTACCATTTTATTTTTGTGTATAATAGTGAAACATTAGTATCGTGTTGTGTTATATTGTATTGTGATTTGTGTTATATTGTAAATATATTTGTATAGTGCATTTTATTCTTTTCTGCAATGTTTCAACCAACTCCTGGGCCATCTTCGGCTCCTGACTTTGTCCTGCCGACAGTGATGGTGAAGTTGATGACCCAATCCAACATCAGATAATGGGAAATGCTTCAGATGACTTTGATTCTTATGAATCTGATGATTCTGATATCGGAAATGATACTCCTGTATGGCGTATTTCAACTTCAGGAATGCGACCTGCCGCGACTAATTGCGGCAGCGTCTCGCGGCGCGCATGGGTTTCGTTGCGATGTGCGGCTCCACCGCCGGCGGACGATCACTTCGGAAGCCCCGATCTACCAGAATTGAGGCCATAAACTGGATTTGGTGTATCAACCCTGTTTCCTGACTATATAACGTATTGTTTTATTACAAAATATTATTTTAGTTTCTGACATGTTTTTAACATATTTTTTCAGCAGCGAATGTGTTAAAGAAAGATCAAGGAAACGACCTAACCCTGACCAAGAACTGATTGATGTCTTAAAGAAAAAGGTTTTATCTGCTGAAACACCCCAGACTTCTGTTGAAACAAATGAGGACCAATTGTTTCTTCTCTCCATGGTATCTGAAATGATGAAAGTACCTGTTGAAAGAAAATTGAAACTCCGAGGAGGTATAATTTCCCTCGTCGCTGCTGCACAAGCCCCTTTGCAACAACGATGGATTCCAGAGAGTAATTCCTACAATAATGTTCCAGGACCATCGTGGCAACAGTATTCAGCACCTCCTACTATGCATCAGCATTCCATCAACCAGTCTTCTATGCATTATCGGCCTACTATGAACCAGCCTACCATGCATCAGCCCCCTACTTTTCATCAGTCACCAATGAACCAGCCGACTTTTCTTCAGCAACCTGTGAACCATCAAACAAACAATTTCGAAGTTCCTGTAGAACGCCCAAACACTATTGACACCATACAGTCTCCATCATCTGGAAGAACATCAGTCCTTTCCAATGACGATTTCCAAAGTCAATTCCAAAGTGACAGTGAAATTTTACTCTTTGACGGTACCAACTGATGAATCAATCGTAATTGTAAGTTTGGTAAATGTTATTATTACTTTTTTTGTAACCCTTGTAGTAAATATTTTTTCCTATTGTTATTTTTATTCTAACTCATTAATTAAATTTTTAGTACAACACAAAGGCATTTTTTTACCTTAGTTGTTACATGTTTTCGATATAATTTGTAAGAATATTTTGTTTGAATAAGTTTAATAGTACTGAAAATCATGTGTGACAGTAACACATTTTCACTATTGTTACAGTTAATGATTATTGAAATAGTCCTGGTAGTTAATTTATTAATTTACTTTAGTAAAAATAATCACATGTTTTAACCATCACAAATGCTAAAAAGCTTCTAACGCAAATAATGTATAATATATCAAATTATTAACATGTAATGGAACTCAGGTAATATAGTGATACATTTTACTGTAATACAAAACCTGTGAGTTATCAAATCAGAATCATGTTCTGAATATACTAAAATGAAGTAAAACACTTTTTACTTACCTTAAAGTAACTACAAGTTTTTCTTCTGGCGAAACACATTTCCTCATTCTAGTATTTGTCCCGGTTATTTCTACCTTTATTAGTGAAAGCAGTTCAAAGAAAGAGGATTGTGACATTCTCAAGTAGTTGAAGAACTTGTTTTCGTCAGCTAAAAGTTGATCAAAAAGGGTATAAAATAATCCTTTTGATTCTCTTAAAGATAATATCGGATGCACGTGCATTTTCCTTGCCTGTCTGCTCCTTTTCCTTAACAAAAGAGCAAGAAGTAGCATTTCTTCATATTTTTCAGACATGACGTCCGCTCACTACACTGTCATCAAAACAACTGAACTGCAGAACACAAAAATACAGTGGTGACGCAACAGCGGTGACTGTGTGTAATAGGTGCCATTTGATTCAATACCCAGCGATAATTCTTGGTCACCAGTGGTGACTCGTCTGGTCACGGGGCAGAGTCACCGGTCAGTCACCAAACGCTGGTGACGCAACCGGTGACCCTAGTGTAATAAGCGCCGTAAGAACTAATGCCCACCGACTAGTCAGGTAACCGGTGACGCAACCGGTGACGTCGCCAAGTGACCAAGTCTAATACTAGCCTAAATTTAAAAGAAAATTGTTGTAACTAATTTCTCTCATTCTTTAGAATGCTGAAGATCTAAACTTTTAAAATTGCATGTCTATTTTAGTTTTGTTTTCTTCTTTATCTATTTTTGTCACAAGGTAGCATGTGTTTTCAAACAATCTCCTGAAACCTGTGGCAGTTTACATTTAATTTTGCTTATTTTGTTATAAACACACATTTTGTCCTTTTTAAATTCCCTTAGTATAATCAGAATCTACTGCACTAAGTTTAAATTTAAAGTTCTTGAATTGTAGATATCTTATAATTACATACTTTTCTTTTCTTAAAATGTGTTCTCTTCATTTAGAAATGATTCATTTTTAGGTCCTTTAAGATCTTATGATAATTTGCAGATTTTGTTTGGGAAACAATCTGCCAGAAAAAAACTAAGTATTGTTCTAAGGTCTTTATTGGTATCACTGATTAAGTTTGTTGACATCATATTGTTAATTAGTTTTAGGATATATTTACTATGTTAAATTTATTAATCATTAGCAGAGTACCCGTCCTTTGTGTACTCGTGTGTGTGTGCGTGCGTGCATGTGTGGTTTACAGGATTTATATTGCGCTTATTGCATTTAGTAATACAAAACATGATTGAAATAAGTTAACTCTAGGTTGTTTAAACGATTGTTAATATGATCAAGTTTATAAAAAAGAATATTTTTTAAAACAGACTTATTAACAATATTTACCGCTCTGTTTCTCCTTGTGAAAATGTGCACGTTCCTTCTGCTTGTAACACGTGAGCACAAAAGTACTTTGTGGTTAGGTTTGTTAGGATATTTACTTCAGAACCACGGTACCTAAAAAAGAAAATTGTAGGTATCACTTGCATCCCCCATCACATGGGCGAAATGGCAAAAATAAACACAAAAATACTGTTCTAATTCCCGCAATTACAATAATTCCAGCTGATAAATGGTAAATAACTTGCTTACTGTTTAGCTGAATGCTTCTATGTAGATTTAGTTACCAGTATTTAATAGAATAAACAAATCATCTGAGTCTATTGTGCAGCCTAGTCGTGATACCTACCATCTTTTCTAGTGACTGTTCTTCGAACTAGACAATAGACAATATTCTTTATTGCCATATTCTTTGAGAATAGTACAGTGCGTCAATCATTTGTAGAAAGTTATTAAATAGAACTATGTAAGTTGTTTTTTTTATTCCAACATCTGATAATGAAACTATTATGTACAGTTCATTGTCAAATTGGTATTGCCATTGGTATTGTGCGCTCATGTGTAAGCAAATCCCCTCACGCAGCACTTCAAAACTAGTTTCAACTGAGCATTTCGGTGTTGCCGAATCGTTCGCCTGGAAGTGTTTAAACAGTGCATGAAAGGTTTATTACTGTGGAAGTATTGAACAGTTAATCAATCATGTTTTCTATCTAAATTTAAACCATTTTTTAATCACCTTTTGTCATGAGGGCTTTGGACCTGCAACGACAGGTTTAAAATTGTTTAACTCTAAAAAGATTGTCAAATTAAAAAATAATATTTACAGGATTTAGAATTATGTAAATTTCACATGTAACAAACCGAATGTAATGTGAAAATGACAGCCAACTATTATATTGGTGATTTGCAATATGTACTTATCACATTTCCAGTAACTGTGAGTGAGTCATCAGCCTTTAGCTGTAACATGTCTACCTGTCATTCATAACTAATAAGTCCCCTAAGACGGGGTGGAAATCCAGCTGCATGACGTGGCAACACCGCGTCCGATGGTTCGTCTGCCGCGCGTATTACGGCACATCGATGTTTGTTGAATTATCATGTGATATAAAATCGTATATAATCTTACTTTATTTTTCAATCCGGTATTTTTGAAAGTTTTGGAAGTTTGTATGATCAGCCATTTTTAAGACTGCAAGGGTTTACAAAAATTACAACAGAAAATGTTGTAAAAGAGTAAAAATTCTAGAATTTGGACAGACTACAAACAACAACCTTATTCACATGTGGTTAAAGTTTCAATGATGTATCTGTAATACTTTTTGTTTTAGAAATTTTAAAAGTTGAGCTTTACTCCAAAAGTGCTGAAACTCAGTGTTTTTTTGTATTCCTACTATAAAAAATTTGTAGTCTTCAAAAAATATGTAAGTTATATGAAATCATGTAGAATTAAATAAGCAAAATTTTTGTGAACTACACAACGGAATCGGATGAGTAATTATTTTATAGCAGTGGTTCAAACTCAAGTACATTGCTTTTTGAATTCGACAGTATGTGTTAATCAGAGACCCTAAGAATGTTCATGCAAAACTTCAGCTGAATGGGTCCAATAGTTTTTGCGTGATTGAGTAAAACACACATACACAGACAGACGAACACCATTCGATTTTTATATAAAAGTAAGATTAGATTATTTGTTTACATGTATATCATATTAAATTTTGGTTGTTGTTAATTTTACTGTTTATTTATCATTAAAAAGAGAACACACAACAGAAGGATTTGCTATTAACTATGAACAGTGATTGCATGCTCAGTTTTCACTTAAATTGATTATCATGCTAATGTTGTCATGTAATAGGCGCAAGCTTTTTGGCAGTGTTGTCAATAAACAAATAAAATAAATAGACTTCTGTTCTAATTTGACAGTTTCTACCTTCATCTAAATTCTAATCTGCATTTTAAGGCAGGTACTTGAATTCCATGTTTGAGTGTGAAATGAGAATGTAATTGTGCTTAAATTCAAGTTCAAACACGCAAAATTAGGTTTCTGCCTTAAACTCACAATAGTTATAGGATTAATTGATTGTGGATTGGTTATTCAATTGTGGAGCTCTAGATTTGTAGACGTGTTATTAGTTGGCGTACCAGATACTTAAACTTTAATAACTAACGTTGAAACTACATTAAAATTCCTATGTTAAATTTAACAAGAATAACATCACGACCAATTTTAGTGTTTTTTGTTTTAAATTGATGATATGTCATACATACCAGTACTATTATCAAAATTTTTGAATTTTTTACTAACGCTAAAATCCACAACTTTCATTAAATTTTTATGAGTTTGTTATGAATAAAATTGTAAATAAGTTTGAATTATTTGTTAAATGTTCAACCCCAAATTGAAACTTAAGCTTCCAAATAACTTTTAGCTCAGTTTTCATTTCATTTAGTGTCGTACGTGCTTGGTAATTACAATAAAACTTTTTACAGAATATCAAAGGGATTTTAATGGGAGGATATGCCCAGTTGAAACAGTTTTTCTTGCCTGCAAAACACAATCATTATTGTATAAAACTACCTTTTAACAATTATATAAATAGGTGTAGACATTAATTTTCTGAACTATGTGTATTTAAGTGTTATACTACATTTTAAGCAGTAATTTTGTATGATAAGATATAATGTATAGGCCTACACAGAAAGGAATTATCAATATGTCAGTTTTCAATATCCATAAATAAATTTTAAAAAGTTATTATTTTTCTGAATACTGTTTTTAATAAGATTTACACAAATTAACATAGTAACTGTTTTAACTGCGTACTTGTTAGTAACAATGAAAGGAAAGCAGCATGTCTGGTAAACTGCTACACTGTAGATACAAACACAATTCTCACTATCCAATTATTTATGATGTGATTGTGTTTCTTTCTACAGTATACTAGTTTACGAAGTTTATCAGGTATGCTGCTTTCCTTTCATTACTACTGAATTTCTAGGCCTATTGCCCCAAATTTAACTTGTCAGTAACAAATTAACATTTTTCTTTTTTAAGTTACAAATGAATTAACTACACCTTTATTTTTATACTCTAACCGTACAAACTCCATCGATGCCTCTGGCCCAAAATATCATTGACACCTCAGGCATTAGAGTTCAGCAGTCGAAAAAAGTCAATTGTTTCTCGCTTATATAGTGATTGTTAAACTTATTTACTATTACAAACAAAAGCCAATGCAATATTCTTTCATTCTATACTCTTTGAAATAGAATGAAATAACATTACAACATGTTATTTGTACATTGTAACATTTGATCAAAAATAACATTACAAGCTATTTTTATTCTTTGTTGTCAGCTGATCACGCTAGATGCTAGTGATGCATATAACTGTTAGTGTTGCAGCTGTATTTATATTGCAAGTTATACATCTATATATTGCATATAATTTCAAAGGGTCTGAAATTGTGGTTATGAAAATATGTATCATTGTCATGGATACGTAATTTTAACCCTACCAGTACCAACGACGTCTCAGGCGTCGATCGGCACCTGCTTGCCGATACCGTCGACGCCTCTGACGTCGATGTGCATGCCTTTCGTAATTTGCTGTTATTGAGTCATCTATTGGTATGGAACGGTTGTTATAGTACTCAAAATGTGCAGAAAGAAGCATACTTTAATTTGGTACTCTATGACAACAATTTGAGTGAAGCAGCTATTTTTTTTCTTTGCTACAACATCAACAGTATTTTTCGTCAGCTGATTTGTGTTATTGTTTGTGTTTACTGCTTGCAATATTTTGAGAATATTCATTGAATAAAGTATATCATATTATACGTATTTTTGAAGTAGATAAACTGTTCTATAGAAAAAACATATTGATTACCATGGAAACTTTTGTTTATTATCACATTTCAGGGGTAAAACGAAAAAAAAGATTCAAAAATTTCGCAATTTTTGTCTTTTTTATTTTTGTTTAATTTTTGAACAGTTAAAAAAATGTGATGTTATTTTATTTTTATTTCTCGTTAAATTCTGAAAATAATGATATATAACAACATATAGTTTGATATTTATTAGTAGGTGAAAAAAAAAATAATCCCAAGACTTACAAAGTGACACAAATCTGGTGTGTATTGCTGGTAAAACCAGACAGTACAGCTAGGGTTAATATTGTACATGAGACAGAATGTAAATATGACATTTGAAGAAAACAACATTTTTTGTTATTTTTTTTTAATTTTTTCATAAAAATAAAATGACTGATATATTATTATTCTAAATGTTTTTCTAAAAAGAATGGTACATAATAATATACCAAAAGAGTGTTGTAAATATTTTGAATGATTGTTAAACAATTACAAAGCAGTCACAAAATGCCTGTTATTATAGGTGAAAATCGACAGAGTATGGGGTTAAAAATAGAGTATGGGGTTAAAAATAGAGATATCGACAGTATGGGGTTAAAAATAGAGATATCTTCAACTTTAAATATGTGAAATAAGCACATTTCAACATGAATTCAACAGAACAAATAAATATTCAGTTGCTTTTTGTATGATATATGATTTGTTATTATTGAATTCTCAACTGCCATATTAAACTCTAATTCTTATGAAACATATTGTTTCAGTTTACAAAAGCTAGAGGAAACTGTGTTGCTGTGGCCTTGTGCACATTGGTTCTGTCATGGATGCATTAAAAAGCTGCACTTAGACAAAAAAGGCAACAAAATAATGTGCCCATTATGCAATGGTACAACATCTCGTCGAAGTATATTGCCGTTTGAAGATAAACAGAAGGAATATGAAGATCTTTTACAAACTTTGATAGGAGCAATCAGCCTTGATATGGGCTTTGACAGTTAGTCTATGATAAGTTTATTTATTTATTCTTAAGACGCCGATTTTCAAGATGTGGGCAATTATAATTTCGAATGTGTGATAAGTTTTAGATGAAGGAATGTAGTCATTGTTATACACTAAGGACGATTATTCCTCAGAAAGTGTAATCAATTAATAAGCCAATAACAAATAAACAGTTTGTGGTTATCAGCTGATCCCTTTCAACAATTTTCATGACTCTGCTTGGAATCGAACAGAGAACCTTTAGCTTGCGAAGCTGGACTTGAACCAACTAAGCTAATGACCAATTAAAATTGGTTTTAAAACTAATTTGCTGATGTACCGGTATTGTTATTTATACAAGCATTAGTACCGTAATTTTTTATTTTATATACATGCTTCAAAATCATTTATTTTTTCACCAATTTAACTTTGACTAAAGCAGTTTGTTTAGCTTAAAAAGTCAAATAAGGGATTTGTTCTAAAAGTAAAACAGCTTCACCTCATGAAAAAATAATTAAATAAGTAACCTATCAAATTGAAGCTGTGTAGTTACATTGTAGAATCATAGTATGAATAAAATTTAAAGGTTTGTTTAAGCACATGCTTCATGTTCCTATGCCAGATCTAATGTCAAGATTTATGGAAAGAACTGAAAAGATATATGCCTATTAAGTTGAGCCTAACAAATTTAAAAAGTAGAATATTGTTATCAGGCTATAAAATAAGTAGGACCTAAGGGAGTATCCAGAAATAATTTTACAATATTCACATACAAGCATATATAATTTTTGTAGTTTTTTAACAGCAACATGGCAAAAAATAATGTTAATTTATCAAGATAGATGCATAAATAACTTTTCTTTGAATAATTCCTAAAAACTTTTCGTATGGAGGACATTGTTTTGGTCATGTATTGTTTGATCAAAATTTTTAATCTTTCAAACACTTCATTAAGTTATTAACTCTTCAGAGTGGGAATTATTTTTAAATGTCCTAATTTTTATATTATGCGAGGCTTGTGCAATGGGAGAACCATTGCAGTGGTAATTGACTCATACACATACAGTAGTAATGGACCTGTCCATTCACCCAGACACATATAATGGAGGGTGGGCGGGTCAATACCACTTTACGTGTATGGGGTGGGTAGGTGGGTCAACATACTGAATGTGTTTTCATGCTTTTTTTTATAAATGACTAGTATTTTAATGTCCATTTTTATATGTTGAATTATTTACATGTCCTCTAATGTGCAGTACACTTACGTAAAGTCTAAACAAGTAAAAATAAACAGTCATACTAAAAAAAAAGAAAACGCGTTCTTCTCTCATTAGTAAAAATTTACAAAACCTGTGTTGTTCCATGCAACTGTAATAGAAACACTGATCCTGTTAACATCCAGCCTCCCATGCAGACACCGTTCATTAACAGTGGGACCATAGCAGTATGCCACAGACCAGTACCACTACAAAGTTTTACCTGGCTACAGTACAACTCCTTAGACTGCTCGTCCCATTCAACACGGAAAGTGTCTCGGTATTTTTTCATTACCAAGACACCCTCAACATCAAACAGCTCTGAAGGGTTAAGCAAAATATAACAATATATTTTTGCTCACAAGTCAAAAACATCACTCTAGTAAACCATTGACTAGCGCTGAAGGATTTTTTCATCTCATTTTTTCATCATTTTGTGCATTTTCCAACTGTTTCTACTATTTTACTGTCACTCAAACAGTTAAGCATGTGGACATATACAAGAAAGTTGGTCAAACTTAACTGCTCCGTACTGTCCTTTTGCTGTCATTGGTTAACATGCTTTTAACTTAAACACTGGGGCTAATTTCTCTCTCTGATGTCTATCAAGTAACGGCAAACAAAGAATACTGCGATCTAGATTGAATGATATATTCAGTCTCACTATGAGATAGGGGCATGAATGAGAAAATATGTATAATTGGGCCGGGTTCAAAGCGACCTGAGTGATAAATTTAGTGCATGTAGAGGTTCGAGCAGCAGAGGGGAAGTGTTCCACCACTCCGTATCTAGTTGGCATGAGGAGCAGTGTTGGGAGTGGGGACAACGGACACAATCACCTGATAAAATTGCGATGGGTTACGATCGTGTGGTACTTTTATCTCCTTCGCTCCCTTTGTTTCTAGATTATGTTAAAGGTAGTAGAGAAAACTGCTTGAATTATAAAAGTTGATATAATATAGCCTTCAACGTTGAAGGCTATATTGTCATTTTTGTTAGTTATTATAAATCACATTGAAATTGGATATTAAGTTCTTGCTCGATCTATCACGACTTATACAGCAAGCACACTTTTTTAAACTTTAATAAACATTAATGAAAGTAGTGATAAATATTATTTCAGTTTGAAGGTAGAACACTGAATATTTCAATCACATTATAAGTATTTCAAATTAAATATATATATTTAAACACAATAATATCACAAATCAAATTATAATTTAACCTCAATAGAACTCAGTAATGACAACAAACCGCCCTACATCAACTGATTCTACACTCCTATCATAGTGCCTTGCCCACCAAGGTCACCTAGCACGATGAAGTAGTAGGTGTGCCTTTCCACAGCAAATCCATGACAACAAAATGTTAAAGTGGCTCACTGGCACATCTTTATAGTCCTAATATATACATATTTATTATTTAATAACATGTCATGTATCCTACTATTCATAGTCCGGATTAAACAGTATTTTTTATGCGGCATTGTGTTCTTGTTTTGTTTTAGTTACAAGTTACAACATTCATTCGAAAAATGAAGTAGTAAACAATACAAATTCTAAACCTCATAATGCTGAAAAAAATATATCTTCAGCGCAGAAGGGTAAAATTAATGATGTAACTGAAACTAAGGACAAGCCAAAGACGATGAAACGTGATAGTAAAAGGGTAACAAGATCAAGAACATCAAAATCCACTAACTCTTTGAACATTTCCCACTCATTAACACCTCCATGCAAACCACCAGAAACACCCAAAAATTACAAAGAAAAAAAGGTTGAAGACTGGTTAACAAAAACTAGATTTTCAATGGGAGAGCAAGATCCCTTAACTGAAGGTATTTTGGATAACTCAAACAAAGTTGATACAGAAGAACCGAGTTTTTCTGAACAGCAGCTTAAGTCAGTTTCTCAGATGGAATCCAATACTATCCAATCACCTACATCAATTCATGAGAAAGGGAATAAAAACAAATATACAAAACTTCAATACAAGAAAAGTGATAACACCTCCAGTGAACAATTTGATAAACTGCTTCATCAGGAAAATAAATCTCGGTTTATAAAAAGTACATACGGATGTAATTCAGATCGCAAATCAAGGGGTAGATGCTTTGTTATTGATTCAGATATATTTAACTCAACAGGAAATTCTAAAAATCAAAGCAAAAGCACTGAAATCAAGAAACCTTCAGATAAATCTGAAAGTCCATTAGAAGATTTTTCATCAGGAAGTGGCGAAGAATGGTGTTTCAACAAGAAAAAAAGAATGCCCATTTCAAAAAAACGTAAATTGAGTTTAAAAGATGAGAAAAACACTATTGCATCTATGAAAAATAAAAAAGTTACAAACATGAAAAATAAAAATAAGTTATATTCAGTAACAAAGAAATTAGAAAACCAAGACTTGAAGGGGAAAGATTCTCACAAAGGAGCTGGTAGTTTCAATAGCAGTTTAGCGAATAAAATAAATAATTCTGTTGAAAAAAATACTTTGACTCTGTCTAGAAAATCTGATAGTGAGTTGAATACGGGTATTGGAGGAACGGTCAAAGAAATAATTAATGATTGGGATAATACTAGTGAAATAAATTGCAAGGAGAATCATTCAAAGCAATTGGTTGGGGAAAGTGATCAAATATGCACAACACCTCCTTCAAGGAACACTGCAGCTAAGCACAGTAACTTTCCCTCGCCAGGCTGGTCCAGGTTAACTAGGACAAAGAAAGAATTTAATGTCTCAGAAAGAAAGAAGCTGTCACTTAATAAAACAAACACAACTGAAAAGTCTTCAATATCAAATAACCATGAAACAAGCAAGCAGAGCCCTAACTTGACTGATGAAACACCATCTATAAAAAAACTAGAAGAGGTTTTGAATATAGAAAAGTTACCTGTATCAAAAATTGGGTTGGATGTAAATCAATCATTCTCATCTACAGGATGCACCTCCTTCAAAGGATTTGAAGTTCCTGTAACAACCAAAAAAAGAGATAGAGATTCTGGCTTTTGCAGTGCAAGGTATTTTTTTCTTTATATTTGAAATTAAGGCTTATCCGATAGATAATAATTGTATATTTTATAACAAAACTTATTTTTCAAAAAGCTTTTTCCAAAAATGAATATGTGTGCCAATCTCATTTGTATAAAAAATTCAACTTCATGTCGTAAGTTCCAAAAAAAGGTTTAGTATATTATCCTTGTAACCAATATCTGCCCAGGTTTTAACATTATCATTCAACTTCATGTCGTAAGTTCCAATAAAAGGTTTAGTATATTATCCTTGTAACCAATATCTGCCCAGGTATTAACATTATCATTCAACTTCATGTCGTAAGTTCCAAAAAAAGGTTTAGTATATTATCCTTGTAACCAATATCTGCCCAGGTATTAACATTATCATTCAACTTCATGTCGTAAGTTCCAATAAAAGGTTTAGTATATTATCCTTGTAACCAATATCTGCCCAGGTATTAACATTATCATTCAACTTCTTGTCGTAAGTTCCAATAAAAGGTTTAGTATATTATCCTTGTAACCAATATCTGCCCAGGTATTAACATTATCATTCAACTTCATGTCGTAAGTTCCAATAAAAGGTTTAGTATATTATCCTTGTAACCAATATCTGCCCAGGTATTAACATTATCATTCAACTTCATGTTGTAAGTTCCAATAAAAGGTTTAATATATTATCCTTGTAACCAATATCTGCCCAGGTATTAACATTATCATTCAACTTCATGTCGTAAGTTCCAGTAAAAGGTTTAGTATATTATCCTTGTAACCAATATCTGCCCAGGTATTAACATTATCATTCAACTTCATGTCGTAAGTTCAAATAAAAGGTTTAGTATATTATCCTTGTAACCAATATCTGCCCAGGTATTAACATTATCATTCAACTTCATGTCGTAAGTTCCAATAAAAGGTTTAGTATATTATCCTTGTAACCAATATCTGCCCAGGTATTAACATTATCATTCAACTTCTTGAATGAATTAGTGATATATTAAAAATACTCTTTAAAATTTACTATAAACCTTAAAAGATATATCTTGGGAGGTCCACAGAAATTTGCTTTATGGGTTTGGACCGTTGTTCCTTAACGTATGTACACAAAGTAAAAATACCTCTGGCGTATATAGAACGGAAAAAAACTTATAGCCTTTTAAAGGTTGCTAAATTTATACAAATAACTTATTGCACATTTACATTTTGTGCCAACTAGTAAACTTATTAATAAAATGAACTCCCTTTTAAATTACATATTATCTAATAAAATTATAGATGATTCAAATCTACAACTATGAATAGAAAGTTATAGATCCTCTCACAGACCCAGATTCACTCACAGAATCTCTAGGTACAAATTTGTATTCTTTTTATAAGTTAATTTTACAGGCATATTGTTTTTTAATATTGCAAGATCAAGTAATTCTCTATTATCAACAAGTAAGTCTTATTTGCTCTCCAATTCTAAATGCGCAAGAAATTGTATGCAAGGTTTTGATTCATTTGTGAATCCGTCTGGTCTGAGGGAGTTAAACGTATACTGAAATCAATTACCATAATATTTATACTTTTGTTGTATTAAATTTGTGTTATGTTACGTTCACTTGTGTTTCTACGAATATTTAATATGCTTATTAAGAAGAAGATTTAATTCAAGAATTCATCATAGTATTACTTTATAGATCTTGTCCTGTGTAAACAAGAGATGAGAAGTTTTAATATTATGGAGGAAAATTCCAAGGTTAGATTATGAGTCAGTCCCGATCATCAAAATGTCATGAATCAGCCAACAGAGGGGTTGGACAGGTTGCTTTTAAAGGAAAGTCATCTTCAGTCACCCTCCCCCTACCAAAGATTGACATTGCACATAAATTTATATTGCTCAAAATTATAAATAAAATATTTTCGGGACATTTTTATAGGAAATAAAATTTCACTCGCCAGTTCACATGGGCCTTCAGGCCTGTGTGTGCATTTTATAGAATGAATGTAATACCGGCCGTTAGATCAGTGGGAATTTGAGCCTTGGACCTTGCCCTACGCAGACTGAAGCTTTAGCCTTTGACCGCCAC
The DNA here is from genome assembly GCA_035578905.1 of Stictocephala bisonia. NCBI lineage: Eukaryota > Metazoa > Arthropoda > Insecta > Hemiptera > Membracidae > Stictocephala > Stictocephala bisonia. The sequence continues at coordinate 81,783 of JAQJVL010000931.1, read as the reverse complement.
TACTGCTTAGACGTAATTAAATAATAGACCTAAATACTAGACAAATCATATGCTGCAATGCCATGCAACATTACCATGGCTTGACTTGACCATTGTTTTGATCCATGTAATAGTTGTAGAAGTGCTATAATTGTAAATAGTGAAATTTTACTCTTGCTGTCATAGTTCATCAGAGCTCTAACTATGTTGTGTACCATTGTATAAGTAAACACAGCTCTCATAAATCAGTAAATACCTCAACCTTCAAGTTCATTTTCAAGCTAAACTAATTATTCTTATTTATAAAGGAACAGGTTTTCCTTAGTTTTTTACAACAAATAACTATTGTTCAATATTAAACATTTAGAAACATTATTTATTTCTATTAATTACTAGTTAATTAGTAAATAGAACATTGTCAAGTGATAAATTTAAGGATAGTAAGTAAATGAATTTTAATAATATAATTTTACTTATCAAATAAAATTGTTCAGAAATACGTTTTTTAATACAAATTTACATTTGATTATGCAGCAGGCTCAGCTCGCCAGAAAGAAAGAAGGTGTGCAGGGATGTGGAAGTGCAAACAAGTCCCAGCCGCATGCAAGCCTGCATAAAAGAGTACCTCAGGAAAACATTGGGAGAAGACGTTGAACAGTTGCTAAGCAAAGACATATATAACGGTCCTTTCAGGGAACAACCAAATGTATCTATTCTCAAAACAATGCTTAGTTCTAAGATAAATTTTGATCAACACCAGAAAGATAACATCAGTCAACAAAATATCTGTTCTCAAGATTCTGACAAAGAAAACGTTGCTTTACCTATTAACAACATAATTTATGGTGATAGATGTATAGATTCAGATTTTGTTTTGGGGACAGAAGACACAAAGACAGTCAATGAAAATAAACATTATCAATTTAATTTTCAAAATCCTAAAAAGAGCGCCTCTTCAAATATAGACGGAGACACCGTAGTTGAACAAATGGATGAAGTTGATCCAGATGCTGTAACTCAGCCTTATGACAGAACACCAGTTGCACCTAAAACAACAATGAAAACTTCTACTGGACAGTTGTGTTCTGCAGTGTCAAACCCAACAGATAGTGAACTGAAAAAAGTAAATGAAATCTTTCTAAAAAATGACATCATTTATCCAGAACATACTCCTGTCTCAACTACATCGTGGAATGACTCGGGAATCGTACAGCTGGAGAAGAGTTCAGTAAAGTTAAATACAATTGAAGAAAGGAAATGTAGGGTATCTCAATCACAGAAATTGTGTGAAAAGACTAAAAGAAGTAGACGGCAGTTGGATTTCGTTAGAGATTCTAAATCTGATGACATTGACATGTTTGAGGCATCTCCTCCTCAAAATAACTCACATCTTGTTGAACAGTTAAATGTGAGTATGCTATTAAATAAAAATGCATTTAGTCTTAGCTATTTTGTGGAATTAAGGTAAAATATTATTACTGTTTATTTCTAGGTTGTGGAGATATAATTTAAAATGTTCAAATGTACTCAAAATTGTAAGTATTTATAATATTTATCTATTAATATTTTCAGCTAAAAGCCACATGGTCTCAAAGGCTGTTGTATAGTCTATCAAATAAAAAAATATTCAAGCAGATATGAGTTATAGTTACTAAAATATAACCATTTCCTTGTATGTCTACAAAAACATTCAAATTAACTTGGTATTTCTGGCTTACCCTTTATACTATAGGTCAGTCTCAAAAGGGTTAAGGTCTCAGCCCTATGTTGTGGCAAAGTATGTTTACTGTTTTCAGACTTATCCATCACTTCACCATGTTGATGATAGCCTTGATTATATACACCTACAATAGATAAACCATCTAATAGGAATATTTGTGGTGGTAATTTTGTTAGTTCATGTGGCCCGCAACCATAGTTGGTTTAAACTGCATAACATTTACAGGGAACTACACTAGCGCTCCACAATGGACCACAAAAACAGCTGACATTTTGAGACTCAACATTTAACATTGGATGGGAGATCTATTTGTATATAAAATCCATGATGATAGCCATTGAGCAGACGCCAATCAATATGAGAATACTTATCTGAAACCTAACAACTGCTATGATTGAATCACCTTGCTTCTAAGTGGCTGGATTGTAGTATAACCCACTGTGCATAGATTTACTACAATCTCTGTAGGCTACATATTTTCTGTTTTTTTTTTCCATTAGATTTCTAAAAGTAAATAATGTCAAGATAGCCTAATAAAATAACACACTTCTTCGGTAAAAGTAAATAAAAATTATTTTGAATAATTCCAGATCGAAAGTTCTCCAAACCAAACCATAATGTATTCATTAAAAAAAAAGGTTCGTTTTCTTTTTTATAGGCCCTATTCTACATACTTTTGAATCTGATTTCAGGCACTTGTTGAGAATGATCATTTTGAAGAAGAGCGGTTATGTTCCAATGAAGTTAACGAGAATCATCTTAAATTAGGATCCAGCTTTGGGAACCAAGTACCACTTAATGACAATATTGATAATAACAACATTGAAACAAGTAACAGAGAGGTAATAAAGTCTTCAGTAAGACATTTTTAATATCACTACATTAAAAAATGCATGTTTAATAATCCTATATGGATGCTTTCATAAATGTAAAGTAAACCAATAACCTAATATGATGATTAGTATTGTAAGCTTATTATAAAAATACTTAATGTATTAAAGAATTCAATCAATTATTTTATAAGAGTACCTTTATTTGATTATGTTTCACTTAAATTTTAATTAATCTTAATAATTATGTTAGCTAAACATAAAAAAATCAGTTGTATTTAGGCAAAAATGAGAACTAAATTTAAAAACATTGTTCCTAATATGATGAAATAATAATATAGACCTTTGTGCACACCCAATTTTTTTGTTTTCAAATCTTAATAAATATAAAAACCCATATTTTCACAAACTGTAATAATCATGGTTTTTATAATTAAAAATTGGATTATTTTTGAGCTTGGAACAATTATTTTAAAATAGTTTATCGATTAGCATTATACGTGTTGATAAATATACAGTGCAAGTAGATGTCACACAACACAAATATATTACAATATAAGCACAAAATGCACAAATATACTACAGTAAAAGTACAAAATGTACAAATACCATGGTGATCGATTTCATCTTTACCAACCCCGTTTACCTTCCTCAGAACAGAGGGATACACAATTGATTTATTTTTACTATTTAAAAATACAAATTTGTTGTATTAGATTAATTATAATTTATTGTTACTTAAAAAAAACATTTTTGAAGGATATATCTTTTAAACTAAAACTAGAGAGCTATTTAATTTCATATACAACATATTTTTAACTAAATGTTTAAGCATGCAAGAGTAAAAGGAATGGCAATTTTTAAAATACGGTAACTAAACCTTATATATTTGGAAAGCAATTGTTCATAATTGAATTTAGTAGCATTATTCAATTAAACTTATATACAAACATGCATGTACACTTCTATAAATTAACAAAAAAATGTCTTTAACAGGGTAAGAAAAATACTTGATTTTAAGAAGATTTCTAGCAATGAAATGATTTTGTTGATTGCTCTGTTTCAAAATGTGAAACGATAATTTATTTGTGTACAATATAATACAGTCTAAGAAGGAATGAAAGGGAAGGAAAACAGCATACCTATACACTTGGTAGACTGGTACACTGTAGATTGAGACACAAACACAACACAAAATCTTTGTATTGTTCTTTGAGTTGTATTCGTGTGTCTCTATCTACAGTGTATCAGTCTACCAAGATTATCAGGTATGCTGATTTCCTTTCCTTTCATTACTACTAAAATCCGAGGCCTAGTGCCCTAAATTCAACCTGTAAGTCTAGGAAGGACGAAATTCTACAGTGATTGACAACAATTACATAGACATTTGAAAGAAAATATAGCTAAGGAGCCAAGTTCACTAAGATCTTGCTGTAATAAATAAATAAACACACATAAGAAGGCACAATTTTCATTGCCACCGGCATTTCAGGTGAGTAGAGTGAGTATCAAGTCTCTACTTACATAAAAAAAAGTGTCAGTGGGACTGAAAATTTGCCCTTTGTTATGTGTCTTTATTTGTTTATTACTGTAAGGTGTTAGTGGATTTGTCTTCTAAGGTTAGTTTGCTGATGCCCTATCTCTCCTCATGTACTAATTCCTGGCCTAGTGCCCTTTAACCTAAAAAGGAAACAGGAAATTGATTAATTGTAACATAAATAAATTATTAATATATCCCTTTAGAGACTTTAACACAAGTTCGGAGGCTTCTAGACTTAAATTTCATTTACTTAAATTTATATTGAAATGTGTAAACCAGGTTAATGCCTTGAAACAAGAGATTGAGGTTAGTTAAAAACCTTTAAACTAAGCTTAATTTATCTCTTGGTAAATGTGTTAATAAAGTAGTATTATTCATCCAATTTTGTTTTAGTTTTCTGCCGAGGTCAGTGAGGATTGTTTTGTCGAAGGCACGCCTGATGTATCACAAAGCAATTTGTAAGTAAAAATTGTGAATTTAATGTTTTAAAAGCTGAATTATAGTAGTATCATTTATCAGTAGATTATTGTTGTTTGTTTATTGAAAGAAAAGCTTACATGGACTGGTTTTATTTTTGTTATAAATGCTCAGTCTGAAATTTCATATGGTTACTTTCCTTGAAGTAAATAGGAAAAGTAAGCTACATTTCTACTTTCATTAATCAATTTTAAGAATGAAAATGGGCTGTAATATCCCCGTTTTCAAAAGTGATTAGGTTTGGTTTTTGGATCTACCCTGGATCTACCCGTAAATATACATTCACGGCATATTTACGATTTTGTATGTTTAAATAAAATAAAAATTTGCATTACATTCTGGTTCAGGTGTGAAAATAAAAGCTATGCTGTATGATTAACCCTTTATCTGATTTTTTTTTTTAAGGAGAGGCCAACCTCCTTTTACCTTACTCTGCCCATTCCTCATAGACTATTGATCTGTGCGAGGAACTTAATAAGACAGAGTAAGGGGGCAAACCAGTACAGTAGAAGGTGAATATTACTGATAAATCTTCCGGTCTAGGCCGGATTCGAACCAGCGCTATCTCTAACCCAAGCTCAAAAATCCTGACGCCTTAGACCACTCGGCCACCGGCTCGCCGAATCTAATTCTGTCTAATAATGAAAATATGGTCCAAAATTAGATTTCTCCAACAATTACATGTCATAGTTTTTCGCATCCATTACTGTTTTCACACAAAACAGTCTAAAAGTTGCATTAAATTTAAACCGCAAGCCTGTCTATAAGTTATGAGAGGCCTTTTTACAGCCCACCAAAACTATTAACATTATGCATGTGTAGAGCCAAGGCCACTGTGGTCTTTTGCCTGCTGTATTCCAAGGTTATTTTTAAAGTTTAATAATTTGGTTGGATTTGATAGGGTAAACAAGGAACATTGAACATTTTTAATCATTGCTTGAAGAAACCATACATGACATTTTCACTACAGCCATACGTGAATAATTGGGCCCCTTAGCACAGTGTCTGACCTTGGTCGTCCGGACACCTTTGTCAGCACAGGTGTGTTGTTAGAATTTCTTGAATTTATTTGTGATATTATCATTGATTGAATTTCATTTGTGTAATTGTACATGTTTTCGAGTTAAAATTTTGATAACTCATAAGTGTTCTTAGTTGAAGAGTAAAAAAAGTATTAATGAAGTGATTGTATTTTAGGCTAGCATGTGGGCTATAACTTTGTGTTTGTTAGTATAAATCAATTTACAATATCATAGGTTAATTAGATGTAATATTTGAAAGACTTGGGTTATGTATCAAGTTGAAACATTGTGTAGGGTTTCTTTTCGCAGTGATGGAAAATGTCCAACAATTTTTCCCCACCCTGTATTCCAACTGTCAACATTCATTAGTATCAATATATCAAGTTTCGGTTATATCATTCATATGTATCAAGTTTCGCCCACCTGTACATGTACAGTAAGTTATGACCCTCCGACCTACCTATACACATATGGTAGTTATGACTCTCCCATCCACTATTACACAAATGGTGGCATAATGGAAGAGATTGCCTTTACTAATTCATTCTCATATCATTCTCTAACAATCTCGTAGTTTAGATAAAGCAATGAAATGAGGAATACTCAATGAGGAAAGCTTAGTTAGTTTAGTTTTTGAAGGGGTAAAAAAGGTAATATATGTGTACAAGCACACCCATCCACTCCAAATACATATTGGCAAGTTCATCTAGACCCAACCTTTTAAATTGACAGGAAGATCTATCTGATTTTGGTGAGATGTATATTGTATATTTATCTTGCCTCTTTTAACTTTTCCTTCATTTAGTCCATTAACCGACACTTCATTCATTCATCTTCATCCTTAATGGGCCCATCCACCTCCTACTGAATCGATCTCCAATAAATTAAAAAAATTATATTCAGAGTCCAGATAGTAATTTTTTACATTCTCTTGATTTCTTTCATGTTTTTCTTATGACTTACTGTTTCTGCTTTAATCAGCCTCAGTTAATTCTGTCTTAATCCTTTTTAATTTAATTTACATCATTTCTAAGTATTGAAATTTTATTTTGTATGTTTAATAGGTGTCAGGAGGAAGATATTACAGAAGTTGATAGTGCAGATTTCGTCTGTACATTAAAGGAATCTGTTTATATACCAACGTCTGATAAGAAGAACGAAACTACAACTTCAAAACCTGATGACGTATTCAAAATGAATTCTATTCAAGGGCTTGATCAAAGACAAAAATCAGTTGATAATATTAATAGTCCAAGTACCGCTAATAGTAATATGTCTCATAAAATACTTGTGACGAGTCCAACAAATCATGAAGAAGAACCACAAAATGTAAGACCAGGAGAAAATAAGATAATAAGAATGGATTTTGAAAAACAACAAGAAGAAAATAGTGAGATAACTGAAAATACTGAAGAAACTGAACCTCTCAATTATTGCTTTGCATCTTCATTATTAACAGGAGATCAAAATCTTTTGTTAATGACAGTCTTAAAGGGTCTGAATATCCCATACTCTAAAACTGTGGGTGAGCATATTTCACATCTCATTGTCAGTACGACCAACGGTTGTACTAAGAACACCTACAAAGTACTGTACGCAATGGCTTTGCACAAACCCATTGTTCGGTTTGAGTGGGTGGAACACGTCCTCAAAACAGGAGGGACTACTGTGTCCTTGGTAAGTTGTAGCGGTAATTCTGTTGTTTTATAAGCAATATAATGTATTGTATGGAGTACTGACCCAGCCACTCTTACAATTACGGGGTACACAAACACGTGAAGTGGCATTAACCCTCCTATACACGTACTGGTGGTATTGATGTATATTGATGAGTCTTTCTTCTAGAGATTATTTTTTTTAATTCCAATAATGACAGTATGAGCCAATAATTAGACAGTTCAGTAGTTTACGGGAATTTACATGATTTTTCACAAACAATAATCATAACATTTCTATTTTACTCCTTATTTTTTGAGTAAAATAATATGAAAATAAATTAGAGCAACACATTTTTTTATATAAAAATAGGTACAAAATAAATATAAATATTTAGGAACTTGTTTTTTAGGCAAAAGTAAGAAATTAAAAATGTTTTGTGATTAATATTATTTAGTATAATACAAAATTTAGCTATATATGTCTTAAAATAATCACTTAATAAAAGGTTTTCCAAAACTTTATTTTTGCTTAAAACTATCTAGCCCAGGGATACTATCTACGTGGCCCTTAACACAATTTTTTGCAGGCCTTAAAATTTTGTAGAACTGCAATGATTTAAAGTTACAATCGCTTTGATATTTTTATAAGTCAAAAAAAAATGTTTAGAATGGTTCGTCTTTGTTATAATGCACTAAATACTAAATTAATAGTAGAAAGTCAGATGAAAAAAAAATTCAAGCTAGAAAACATACGAAAAACTGTTTATTTTGAGAAAAATAATAAGGCTCTTCATGAAATCCTAGTGAGGAGCCCTGATCTAGCCCCTTTCCCCAAAGCAGAATAATGTATGACAGGGCGACATTGTCGCAGAACGAAAGAGATGGCTGCAAAAAGAAATCATCTAATTGAGAAACTATTTTTCCATACCCCAAAATGACAACTTTAATTTCTGCATAACAATAGCTGGTTTTGTGTATTACCAATTAATTAGAACCGTATTTGTAGTGCAACTTAATAACAAAATATGTACTGACTGATTCAGAATAACACACAGCTTTTGTGATTTTACAAAATGATCAACAGCTGACAAGCAGGAGCAGACTTCAGTCTGCAGAGACGAAAGTCAAGCGCTGGTTATCTTAAACGCATGCGCAAGTTCGCATAAATCCTAACCAACCACACTAGGCCACTCTAGAGATGGGTAAAGGTAGTTCATATAATTTGCAAGACTTGTTAATGGCCAAATCGTTCACTGTAATGAACTAGTTAAAAGTGACATAACTAACAATGTAACAAGTGACATAACTAACAACTTGTACAAGCGGTGGTGGAGTGATTTATAGTTTTGTTATGAGCTATGTTTCATAGACACTTTTTGATTATTTATACTTGTAAATTTGTACAACCAAACTTCCAAATTTCAGTTTTTTTAGCCTAATATTGATAAAAATAAATAGTTAAATTTCATGATTTTGTCAATTTTCCTTCCCAGATTTGATGTTAACTCCAGATTTGATGTTAACTTTGAACTGAAGTAGTTCTAATCATAATGAACGAATTATTTCACTCGTTTACTAAGCTGACTAGTTCATCGTTCCTGAACTACCCATCCTCCACTCTTGCTCTCCAATTACAATCGGATCGGTAATACAATTGATTGATAATGGCTGCCTTTGTAGAGTGTATTGTTTGTAGTAACTGCTCAGAGAAAATAATACTTTAAAATCTTAAAACACATCTCCTCGTCAGGTTGGGTAATAAAGAACTAAAAAGTATAATTGAATACTAAAATTGACATTAGCATCTGTCTTCAATGAATTATTGGTCATCGTTATAATTATCGTCAAATAAACTTGAATTAAATGTAAATAAACAGAGTTTCTATCTCTTAATTTAGTATTTTACTTCTATATTAAAAATTTGGGAATATAATTGTGGATAAAAACAGTAGGTTTACATGATTCTGGGTGATTATTTACGTGACTAGAAGACGCAGCTCATTCTTGGAATAAACTGTGAAATAAAATATTTTAATAACAGATTTTACATCCTTCTATTTAGCATTGGAAGTTATAAACAAAATATAATATTATATGTATATTATCTAATAATTAATCATAATGCTCGAGTGAATAAATACAAATTCCAAATAAAATATTTGATTAAATTATATAGAATTGCTCACTTGCAATGAGTGAGTCTCCACTATCTTCATTGTTATAAGTTTTTTTCTCACAATGACCTTGACCTATCATGTAAGGGACGGCACAAACATCCTCCCTTTTTAGAAACATCCTTCTATACAATTATTATTTTACTATTTATTATTACCAGAGATAATTTCTTTGTTTAGGTTTAAATAATCGTAATTATTGCAATCCTTTGAATTTGACCATATTTAGGAATCTAAGAATATTAGCTTATTTCCACGCAATTTGTTTGCTCTCCAAATATTAAAAATAAAACAGTTTAATTACTTTATTTCAACTTATTTATTTATGTATTGAGTTTGAATATAAGGTACAAAAATAAAAATGTGTATATTTAAAAAGGTCTTTTAAAATATTTTAATATGTAACAGTGTGTTTCTATCTTATTATTTTGGTAAACATTACAAATTAATAAGTATTTGTAATGTTTACTCCCACACGTACAGTGCTATTGACCCTCCCACACACGTACAGTGCTATTGACCCTCTCGCCCTCCCACACACGTACAGTGCTATTAACCCTCCCGCCCTCCCACACACGTATAGTGCTATTGACCCTCCTGCCCTCCCACACACGTGCAGTGATATTAATCCTCCTGCCCTCCCACACACGTACAGTGCTATTGACCCTCTCGCCCTCCCACACACGTACAGTGCTATTGACTCTCCAGCCCTCCCACACATGTACAGTGCTATTGACCCTCCCGCCCTCCTACACACATACAGTGCTATTGACCCTCCCGCCCTCCCACACACGTACAGTGCTATTGACTCTCCAGCCCTCCCACACACGTACAGTGCTATTGACCCTCCCACACACGTACTATGGTAAACATATTTAGTCTACATTTTATAGTTGAGAAATAGACAACATAAAAAAGTTTGTTTTGGTTGATATTTTATGCTATTGGTGCCATAATATAGTACTTGCAGAAAGTTTTTGTATTTTTTATACAACGTCGCAGAAAGATAAATGCATTCAGCTTTGGGGGCCCGTTTGAGTATAACCACAGGCAAGGTTAGAAGGGTTAATGCTTAAGACATAAACACATAGTAACCTAAGAAATATAAATTGTCATAAGTCTAATTTTATTGCAGGATCCATTCATAGCCTTAGATCCCAGTGGAGAATGTGGTGTTTTAAGAGCAAGAAAAGACAAGAGACGGGAACTTTTACAACAGTTTGCCATTCATGTCTACAATGTGATTGAATCAGTTGTTAAAAAAGAACAAATAGAGGTAAACATTTAGTACAGTCTGATATAGGAATTGATACATGTTATGTTAATGGTTTGTGGAGTACAAAGTAGTGAAAAAAGCGTTAAACTGTTTTGGAATAACCTCAACTTTAATTTATAAGAATGTTCTAGTGTTAATGTGAAAAAAACTATAACAAAAAATTATATTATGTTGGGGGAAGGAGGAGGCATTTAATCAGTGTTATATTTCACTTGAGCCAGAAACATCTTTTTATTGCTATTTATTGAGTAAACATTTAAAGAAATTCTCAGTCAACAACTGCTATATTAGAATTACTGTATATTACTTTTTTATTCATAAAATCCTTCCTCGTTTTATATAGTTTGTACTCAAGCTAACATTTCAGATATTTTTGTTTTTATGTAAATTCTTTCCTTAATATTTGGATTGCCCTTATTCTTACTTCATTGTTGTTTGTGTCAAACTACCTTCAATAAAAAGCAAAAGCTTATTTCAACTAACATTGTCTCCAAAATGCTGATTCTGGCCAATACTGCCCGAGTGCTTCTCTTTCTTGTGATCAATATCACCTGTTTCATCATCTTTTTCCTAATTAGTTCAGAAATTCAAACTTTTATTATTATTCCCCTTTTCAATTTATTTCCATATTCACGCAAATTAAGCACTTTAATATTGGTTCTTGCCAGCCATCAAAATCCACTCCAAGATGCACTATCAATTTTAATTAACTCACTTTTTTATGCAGTTGTATAGAAAAATAGTATAGAAATTCTTTTTCTTAACAATCAATCACTTATATTTGTTCAAACTTGTAGTAATTATTTTCTATTGTTGACTTAAACAGGAACTGATAAGGTTATGTGGAGGGACTGTCGTGTCAAGACTGAATCAGTTCCAAACTGTTCCCCGCTATATGCACAGAATCATCATCTTTTCAGAGCCACCTGAGTCTTGCACTCAAGGAGGTAAGTCCATACATGTGACACACGCTAGCGAATAATGAGACATTAGTATTATTAGCCAAGCTAACATTTTTAGCAAATTTACAAGAAATGAACATGATTGAATTGGTTTCTCTTTATTCTAGTAAGGAAATCTAAAAGCCTGATTCCTACATTTATTTGTGAGAAATTAAATCAGCGAGGTTTAACTGTACTTAAGTGAAAATTATTTTGTAAGTAAGTTTCCTGCTGGCAATGTGGTATAGCGCAGCCTGTACCCACTGTACCTAGAAAAAAAGATGGTTGGTATAACACTCATCTCCCATGACGTCACATGGGCAAAGTGGCACCAGAGTGGAATAAAAAATGAACACTTATTTTAATTCCTGTGGTTACAATTTTAAGCTGATTAGTAAGTGGTAAATCGCTTATAATTCAGCTGAACGCTTCCATTTGATTTAGTTACAAGTATTAATAGAATAATAAAACCAACTGGTTTTGGTTGGTACATGACGTCACAGTCTACTGCGCTGCCTCGTGATTCCTACTGTCTGCCCTAGTTATTGTGACTTTACCTTTGCATATGTTATTTGTGCCTGTTGGACTGTTTTGCAATTTTGTAGCCATTGAGATGTATCTTTTTTGTTGTATGTATTTTTGGTGACTTGTGTTTTAATTAGTAATGGGTCGGTTCCATTTTTTTCGGTTCCGGTTCAGTTCTTTACTGAAATCGGTTCTCGGTTCTGAGTACTTTTTGAAAAAGTCTCAGAACTTTTTTCTAATACCTTTACGCCAGTGAATCAACAAATGATGTGGAATCAGTCAGTAAAAAAACAGTGCATAGTCAGGGTGTCCACATTCTGGATGGTAGGGAAAACAAATTCGGCCAGAAATGAACAAAAATTCTGGAAAGTCAAGGAAATCTGCCCCAGTGATGGATTTGAGGGGACTGTTTTATGTTCCAGTCGGCCGTAACCTCAACAAACGTTGCAATTTTCTAGTTATGTATTACTAATAATTTAAGTGTTGGTCAATAGTGCAATGTCCTATATCATTGATTTTATACACAAATAGATTTACGACCCATTGTTAAATTTTGAGTCTGAAAACATCAGCTGTTTTTGTGGTCCATTATGGAGCACTAGTGTAGCTCCATGTAAATGTAATGCAATTTAAACCAGCTGTTGTTGCGGGCCTCGCTAACTAACAAAATTATACACAAAAATATTCCTATTAGATGGAAAATCTATTGTAGGTGTACAATCAAGGCCTTTATGTTATGATAATATTCTCTAGTGTTGAAGTATGTAAATGTAATTTTTCTTCATTTGTAAGATTAATTTTGTGAGACTCTTATATATTTACTTATAGGTTTCCTTTTTGTAAGTGTTCATTATGAAAATATTAGCAATGTAGCTTCGTAGAAATGTATTTGTATTTTCAATAAAATGTTAGTTTAAAAAGGAGGAAAAAAGAAAGGGAGAGAAACTAGGCCAGTTATAGGTATGGAGGAGGCTGGGTTTTCTTGTTTCTTTCTTTTATAATGTTTATTTACACTGTTTAATAGCAAGATTAATATCTCTAGAATAATCAGTTCAATGTAATGCTTAAAATACAACACATTTATACTGTAATGCATTTTTGAAAAATTGTGAGAGTCAGGGAAAATGATAAGAGATGGTCAGGGAAAATTGTGACCTAATTTGTATGGACACCCTGATAGTATTTTGGCGATTTCTCCAGTATGAATTATAATACACCGTAAAAAATCTATAAAATGACATATATTTATTTCCAATAACTAGAGAATTGGTAACATTTTATTTATTCTCAGGGTATGATTGTTTACGCTTTTTGCACAAAAAAAAGTATTTACTTTAAATTTAAAAATAATACCATTTAGTTAAATGGAACATAATGCTCAAATTAGTATGCAATTTAAATTTACCTTGAGGAGATTATAAAACTTATAAGCCTAGACAGGGTGTCCAGCAACAGGGAAAATAGGGAAAACCTGGAAAAGTCAGGGAATTTTAAATGACCTGAAAAAGTCAGGGAAAAATCAGGGAATTTGAAACAAAACCTGCAAAATCTTAACAAGAACACCAGTCTGTTGTGATTTGTTATAGTCACTATATACTTGGGTGCGCTACAAAAATTCTTTACTTTGTTCAGTACTAAATGTTAATTTTACATGCAATTTAATATTCTAAATTACGAAAAAGCTACTTAATTCCTGTGCTTATGCTTCTTCTACCTCATACAACTAGTTTAATATCGCTAAAAGTTCAAAACTTACTGAAATAATGTTCTGATTAATACTTGTTAAATAAGTCATAAACCTAAAATGTATGCTGGTTTTGGGGAAATTATAATTTAGCGCCGTTTTTTAAGGCATTGAAAATTTTCATAATTTAACAATAGAATAAAAGGTATGTTTGTTTTTTACTCAAGTCTAATTATAAATATTTTTTAAATTCTAACTCTACTTTTATAAAGTAGTTTAAAAAGAATAATTATTGTCGGTAGTAGTTTTGAATTTAATTATTACGGTTATCAATAAAAATATATTTCGGTTATTAATAATTGTAATTGACTGTAAATAAATAACATAATGTATGTACATGGTAGGTAGTACATAATATTACTACTAAGTTAAATAGACGTATATGTATTACTACTAAGTTAAACTATGTCGATTTGTGGTCGGGGAAATTTTGTATGAAATCACGGGTTGGTCAGGGAAAAGTCAGGGAATTTGTTTAAGGAGGATTACTGGACACCCTGCTAGAGAAAATTGAAAAATAACATGTGATTTTAGGTCTGGTTTAGTAATAAAATTATTCAAAAACAAATCACAACAATTGATTGAAATTACCACAACTAAATTTAAGAGGTTGATGTAATTGTAGTACGTCAAAAATAAACAGCAAAAACAAATAATAATATAATTAATTTAAAAAAAAATTTTTTTATTAATTATTGAAAAAAAAATATTTTTATTAACTATTGGTTCTTTTCTCAGTCGGTGATAACACTGAATTAGGAAAATATAAATGCTACTCACATTAATAAAAAACTATACTGCCAATAATACCATAAACGTTTTTAGAAATTACAGTATACATTTCGTTTTAAATTTAAGAAATAATAAACTATTTTAGGCCAGTAAAAGTAAGTCAATGCAATTTAAAACATTAATTCTTTAAACATTAATCCAATTTAAGATTTTGTGCCGAACAAAAACTGAATGGCGTCAGTTTGTTGCCTTTGCGTGTGAATTCCTATTCAATAATGTTATCTTTCTATTTTCACTTGCTGATAAGAAAGTGGCCAGACTATGGGCAAATATTTTCTGACTCAGATATTTTGTTTATTTTGTAGCCAAATCACGTACTGATAAGGAAGTTGCCTTCTACTTCTCACAAAAATATCTTGTTTATATTGTGGCATGTCATTTGATTGTTTCTGTTTATCAGCACTTTGACACCTGAAACATTTCTGATATAAAAGCTATCTCCCCATTTACATTTGTATAGAACCGGGACCGCAGAACCGAGATTTTCCCATCCATTCTCGGTTTCGGTTCTTTTCTCAATAACCAACGTAACCGAGAACCGACTTAAGGGACCGACCCATCCCTAGTTTTAATCAATTTGTTTATTCTATATTGCCATGACAGCTTCCAATTTAGGTTGTATGTTATGACTTCTTATAAATATTTAACATTTTCAACAGTTCCTATTTTGTGTTCTCCAATTTAAATGTTATTTGAACTGGACTGACTGTTAGCTCAGTAGGGGATTCCAACATTGGGCCCTGTACTCCGTAGTCCAAAGCCTTAGCTACTAAGCCAACGGCAATTTAATTCTTATGGATTATTTAAAAAAGTTTATAAATTATTTTAACAATCCTTTTGTTGTAAATTTCAGATGGAGTTGATATTGGTATTCCGTTGTTTTATTGTTGCATAAACAATAGATAAACAATAAAACACTTACTTGAGTTTTGAACGATACTTTTCACGATACTACAGATATTAAATACCGATGAGACTAATTATTTGCTTAAATAATAACAGTCATTGGAATATTACTTTTTTTACGATTAGAATCATTTCAAAACATATAAATTTGAGTTGCCTGATGATGCCAGCTTTGCTGGCGAAAGGCCTAAAAAGTATTTTTTATTGGTGATTTTGTAAAACTGTATTAACAATCCTTTTGTTGATTGAGCTGTGGATAAATAATTATGAAAGTCAATTGTTAAAAATAGATGTAATTTAATAGTTGTTATGTAATGTGATTGTTATAAATTAATTCTTCTGTGTTATGATTTCCACTAAGAAAGCCATTTTGTGTTTTAGAATGGCGTCATAAGTATTCCGCTGCTGAAGTTTCAGTGGACTGGCTGTACAACACCATTGGTCGATATAAGGTGGTGCCTGTAGCAGCTTTTATGGTTGAACAGACGGACGCTGTGCAGTTCCTGTTACACGAAGGTTACCCTGAGAATCTCATATTTGATACATCTCTTCATAATGATTCAGTCGCTGTTTCCTAAATTTCTCAAGGAATGGTAAAATTTGTGTTAACTCTGTAACTGCCAACTATGTGTTTCTATAAAGTTTGTCTGATTTAGCACCATGTGTAAGCATAATGTAAAAATTCATAGAAAAAACTAAAAGTACGAATCAAAACTGTTACCTGTAATTTAATACCATTTTAATTATGAATTATTAATTTCCATTTTGACAACAGCTAATTATTTTAAATATATTGATGTGGTCTTGAGAATAAACAAACAGTTTTTCCAAAACACATTTATAAGTCCACCGTACGAGGTTAAAAATATTATTCACTATAATAACTATTCTAAGACAGCAGTTATGTCTATAATTATATAATATTTTTAGTATAACTCATTTATATTGTATATGTATTAACTAAAAGCAAAACAATAACCACTCACGACAATAGTATACTGCTAATGCTGTTCTAATATCCATTTTTCACGGACTGTGCTAAATATCATCTATGAATAGATAGTAGAAGAAGTAACATTTGAAACGAGACTATGATACACTTATGACTATATTTTATGTATTGACGGCAATTTATCTGTACAGATGGTAACTGTTGTTTTTGGGTCATAACACAATAAATGTAAATGTGAGTAGTGGGCAACTTGTAGCGGGAGACTACTATTTATATATAAAACCTATTTTATCTAGATCTGTTTCATTTTTTCACGTATTATACTTTTCATAAAAATACAGCATATGAAAACAATACAATATTATGTGATATTATTAATTCTCTAAATGGAACAATATATTTTTTGTAAACATTGTAACAGCCTGTGGCCTAGACTAGACAGCTCCGACATTATCACAATATAACCGTAATAAACAATAATGAGCATAACTGTTCCTTGGATGGATGAGCAATCCCATCCTTGTATGCAGTCTACCTGCCCACGCACTGGTATTGGTTAGGAAGTAACCTTTTAGCTGTTGGTCCCAACCCAAGGCTAGGTGTTAAAGAGGACTTGTGTCAGAAACATAAAACTGTAACGCATAGTGGTAATGGAAAGTAAATAAAGTGTGCTGAGAAGTAAACGGAACCGTAACTGAACTACGAATGAAACTTAAGATTCTTGCATGTTATAGTTAAATTATCGATAACAGAACGAACTTTGAGTGGTAACTCTGTAACGTCAAGCAAAGCTGCAATGCCCGTAACTCATAATCGTAATCTAGCATAAGGCATAACTTCAACTCCATAACTTTTGGTAACTTGGAATGTTAGCTAGACCAGCCGCAACGAATAACGAGGCTTCGAGCATGTAAAGTAACTGTCTGGCCATAACAGAATAACTGTCTGGAACGTCAACAGCAACGCATCAAGAGTAACAGGTTACAAAAATAATAGATTATTATCCACATCACCAGAACATAATTGAATTACATAACGGGTTATCGAAAAAGTAACTGTAATTCCCATCTCTAGTGTAAACTTCAACAAAAACATAAAACAATGGATAACAAATCGAATCCACAGCTACATTTTATATTGGGACTCGTCGAGTCGGCGATGTACTGGTAGTAGCTACATTAATTGTTATTTCATTTTTTTATTAGTCACAGTGCCAGAACGAAACTGTTCTGGGCATTATATCTCAAATTATTATAGCTTTTCAATTTCAGTAGTTTACCTTCCATGCATAGTTTCTGTTGTAGATTGAACACGATTTAACTAAATCTGTCCGAAATTAGAATACAGTATTGTGCGAACTAATGGAATCATAGGCTGTTTTAATGAAAAAACAGTTTATTTAGTAAAAAATTATATTTTGACAAAACTATAAAGGTAAACTTACATCATTCAGTAGGAAATATGTCCCCCTTTGGCAGCAATTACTGCTTTTACCCGTTTTGGCATAGATTCTATGAGTTTCTGGCAGTTGTCAGATATCCTTTCATCTCGATACCAAACCTGAATGACCGCTTCTATCATTTTTATTTTAGTGGTACAGTCGATTTTTCGCAGTCTAGCTTTGCAAATGGCCCATAAATTTTCAATGGGGTTGAGGTTGGGCGAATTACCGGGCCAATCTAAAACATTAATCTTCTTATTTTTGAAAAATGCCATCATTTCCTTTGATTTGTGACAGGGAGCAGAGTCCTGTTGAAGAATCGCTCCTCCTTGGGGTTGACATTTTCGGAGTTGTTTGTCCAAACACTTTTCCAACATGGATTTGTATTTTTGGCTGTTCATCATGCCTTCAATTGGCACCAAAGATCCAACCCCCATGTATGAAAAACATCCCCAAAACATTTTCTTGACTGGATGTTTTACGGTTTGATCAATATGAGATGGTGTAAGCTTTTCATTGTCAGACTTCCTGACGAATTTCGACCGCTGTCCCTGAACTATAAAGTGGGTTTCATCTGTAAATAGGACTTTTTTCCAGTCGCCTATAGTCCAATTAGAGTATTTTTTGGCCCACAGTAGCCTTTGTTTCTTCATTCGTTCAGTTAGAAGCTGTTTTTTCTGTGGACGAATTGCCCTTCTACCACTCTCCAAAAGTCTTTTACGAACAGTTGAGTCATGAATCACTATACCTGATGCTGCTAGATCTTGCTGTAGGTCTTGGCTTGATTTTCTTGGGTCCAATTTGCTCTTTCAAAGTAAAATTCTATCATCTGCTGGTGTTGTTTTTCTCTTTCTTCCACATTTTCCTAACCTTTTCACATCCACTGATCCCGTTTCTCGTTTACGCTTCACAATTTTGCTTACTACCCCCTGACTCACTCCACGCGTTCTAGCAATCTCTCTTTGTGACATAGTAGTGTGTTCACTCAAAGTGACAATCTTTTCACGCTTCCTAGGCGTAATATCCATGTTGGAATAAAACTAAAACAAACTCACTAGTTACCAAAAACAACACAAAATAGTACAAAAAACCCAAAAACAACACAAGCTTGGTAAGAAATGACTTAAAACACACTCAAACTAAAGGCAGAGAAAAGTAAGGTTATGTTTTCAATGCTTGGTCAGCTGTCAACTGTGTAGGTAGTGTTGCCAACTGTGAATATTGAAAAATTTCACAGTGATTACATTAATTCGCACAATACTGTAGTTTTAGTCGTGAACTTTTAAAGGATGGACTTGAAATAAATGCAACTGTTAATTTCAAATGTTGGTAAAAGTTATTTAACGAAGTTTTGAAACGGTTCAATAACTGATTCTTTGTGATCAGTTATCATGTTTTGTATGAATAACTAGTGACAGCTATTTGGAAAAACTTATTTGGACGTGCCTTCTTTACAAATAATGAGAATACTTTTCGCCGTAATTGCCATGGACATATGATCGAGAGACTGGTGTGCCTGAATCACAAATCTGAATTCATTGTGAGAACATCTCCGGTTACGAATACGATATTATGATCACACTTTAAATACAGTTGCCTACATAAAATACATATTTTTATAATCTAATATACAAATGGTACTTTTGTCTTGATTATAGCGTTTTACTTTTGAAGATATGGCAAAACTCGACTAGATTTTTTCAAGTTTTTTTAAAACGAGTTGAGTTCAAGTTTTTTAAAACTCAGAAAAAACTTGAATTTCGAGCTACTCGCACTCCCCTACTTGTTGTGTATTTCAAATAACATGCAAAACACTTACTTGAGTTTTGAACTATACTTTTCACTATACTACAGATATTAAATACCCATGAGACTAATTATTTGTTTAAATAATAACATTCATTGGAATATTACTTTTTTACGATTAGGATCATTTCAAAAACAATTAACATTTTTTTATAGGTTGGCCTGCTATTTAAAGCGCAAATTTACGTTACTATTGCAGTTTTGGTTGTTAGAAATAGACAATCCTTTATTAGCAATTTTGTAGACATTCAAAACATTGTTCTTGGTTTGATGAGCACTTTCATTTTGATTTGTATCATCACTTTCCTAAAAATCATTAATATTGAAAAATTACTTGGCTTCTTGTTAATATTTACAAACAGATATTTAATGTTTACTGTGGAATGTTATGTTGAGTTTGGAAAATCTTTCAATTGTAAACGTTAGACTTATGTTTGTTAATATGAAGTTCCGTAGGTGATAGACACATAACGAAAACAGCTGATCTCAAGATAATGTAGTGAAAAATATTTGTTGTACATAAAATTTATCTTGTAAATTAAATTTGAAAAAGTATTTAACAAATTGAAATGTACAAATTATTTTGTAAAACATGAATTTGATATTACTTAATTACAAATATCCATGTAAACAGATGGAACTATTTCATATAAACTCAATAAACAGTCTTCAATATTTCAATTTCATATCACTTTTATAATCAGTTAATATATAATCTAATGGTACCTGATATTAAAACTGACATGTAAATGAAATCTAAAAAACAAAGACATTTACCCATTGACAAGCCAATAGTAGTTATTTGCCAGAAAACAAAATTACCTTTCGAAATATTGTAGTAAAGATAGGGTATATTAAGGATATTCCTACATTAGGCAATTACAAAAGTCATTTTACACTTTACATGAAAAATTGTAAACCTTACTTAGTTACAACCCAGAACTGTAATTTACCAAACTGAACAAGGGAATGTTATGAATAAATTAATCATAACCTAATTGAATGGCACTTTCAATTTTAAATAAGCAATTTAAGGTTAGGTTAAAGGGCACTAGGCCAGGAATTAGTATATTAGAGAGATAGGACATCAGCAAACTTACCTTAAAAGACAAGTTCACTAACATCAGAATAGTAGTCACAAACACGAAATCTCACAAATTTTCAACACCACAGGCATTTTCTTCAGGTGAGTAGAGGAAGGGAGGGAGGGAGAGAGAGAGAGGGGGGGAGGGGGAGAGTCTCTCTCTCTCTCCCTCTACTCACCTGAAGAAAATGCCTGTGGTGTTGAAAATTTGTGAGATTTTGTGTTTGTGACTACTATTCTGATGTTAGTGAACTTGTCTTTTAAGGTAAGTTTGCTGATGTCCTATCTCTCTAATATACTAAATAAGCAATTTTAAAAATGGTTGCTCAAATGACTTATGTTTTATCATTTTTCAGTGAGGTGACTCGTTAAAATGATAAGCCACTAGTAGTTTGCCAGATGAAGCGTCAAGATGGTTATTTGTTCATAAAATATTCATATTGATTTGTCAAACATCAAAGTCACAGTAATCATTCACAATATAAATGCTTGAAATGTGGCAATAACAAGTAGAAATTGTATTTAAAAATATTTTTTGTTAATTTAATCATTTGTTGTATTTTATTATGTGCACTTTAATAGGCTCTAAAATATTTCATTTTTCAAAACACAAAAGTTTGCAGTTTAAGGATATTCATAGCTTTTAAATAAACGTCGAAATGGAGTCAGTTATGGACTTGTATATAAGTGTGCATTCACTTTTATTTGATTTCAAGCTAATTTTAGAATAAGTTGGTTTGATATTATTAAGTAGTTATACTTATATTTGATTTGTAAAATTCATTGCCTTGTGAATCAAATAAAAAGTTTCATGTATAGATACTTAAATTATGACATTTTTATTCTGTAAATATATGATAAAAATAAGTATAAAGTAATCAATTATGTTACGATGATTCTGTGCTCAATTTTATATTCCAGTCATCAACACTGTAAAAGTATTCACAGTTTCATGTTAAATATGTATATATTTTTTTAATGAATGTTTATCAATGTAAATATTTTTGCTAAATGCATTTTTTGTACCATTTTAAAATAAATGCTTTATTATTCTATGGTGTAGTTCATTAAAATAACCATAATGCATGCAGGGCTAACTTTTTTATTATTGTTTACAAAAATACCTTACCATGCTCAGAGTATATAAAGGAATAAAGCATGTAGAATAGAATTTTTTGTATTGCACATATTCATAGAGAACAGAGCAAAGGTCAGATATGTTTATGTTACAAGCAGTATCAGTGTCTGTTAATTAAATATGTATGTCTACCATTGGATGAACTCTAATCTAGTGAAGATGCTCTAGCAGTCAATTCTTAAGGAAGTTTTGAAATTCTTCTCTGGGAGTTGCCTCAGGGATTCAGATAGTGTGTTGAAAAGTGCTCCTTTTTATGATGGTTTTTCTCAAAGAGGCTTAGATGGTGTTGATTAAGGATAAAATTGCCTCTGTGTCTGTCACTCGTTCTTGCTTGCTTTGTTTTTATTGCAAAGATTATCCTTGGGTGTAAAGGTTTACAACAGAAATGTAATCCTAATTGGGCCAAAAGATTCTTCAAGTATAAAAAATCACTTGGTGGAAAATCAGTGTATCATGTGCAGCCAAACAAGTCGCTGTTATATTGTTTAAAATGCAAAACTACATACATTAGTAAATGTATGTAACAGATTAAAATTTGTCAGGAAAATTAAATAGTGAAAAAGGAAAATATAAGGCATGATAGAAACTTCTATTTTCAATGTGATGTTTGTCCACACCAAGTATTGTTGGGTGTTTATTCCTTCTATTTTCTGCGTGATGTTTGTCTGCGCAAAGTGCTGTTAGGTGTATCTTATGCTCTTGTTAGCTCCAGACTAAGTTATGACCTTGCATGTTGGGGTGGCACTTATGCTTTGACATTATCCTCTACTGTCCTTCAAAAATCCTTCATGCTGTACCGGGTCTTTTGACTGGTACATTTTGGTTACTCTTTGCTTTGGTTTGCCAGGCTGCCTGAGATCGTTCTTGCACTGTCGACTTGTTACTTTCATGGCCGTTGACATAAAAACCATACATAACTAAGATATTCGAACAATCAAAGCAAGGCCCAGTAGTTCATTTAAAAACAACAATAATAAAGTAAAAATAATAAACATATGTTTTTATAAGTACTCTTCAACCAAAACACAGATTCATATCATTTTCCCCCTCTCAACGATGAAGACACGTAATCTTTTAAATAGTTAGGGGGCCTTCTAATTCTTTGAGGTTACTGACTATCACATGAAGATCGCAAACTTCCATCTGAGAAACCATCTTCTAAATTGTTTTGAGAACTACTTGGCGACAGATGATCATGTTCTTCCTGTTGCATATTTAGCGATTGAGATTGCAGTAGCTTATCATCCCCTGAAGGTGATGATACATTACTATTTTCTAAAACAGAATAGTCTTCTGCTCCTCGAGGAGCCAAGTATCTCAAAGATACTGTGGTTTCTGTCCCATCAGGAAGCTGAACAAAGGCGTAGTTGGGATTAACCTCTAACAGTGACACTTCTTGAACTTGCGGATCATATTTCAAATTTTCTATTATTATTGTAGCTGAAGATAGATCTGCACATGGTATCGCAAAAGAGAATCTTGAATATTCATCAATTATTGTCAGGAAGTATCGATTTCTTGAGGAAGAAGGTATAGGGCCTTTAAAATCTATATTTAACCTCTCAAAAGGTGCAATGGCTTTAATGAGCTTACCTTCAGTCTTCAAATAG
The DNA here is from genome assembly GCA_035578905.1 of Stictocephala bisonia. NCBI lineage: Eukaryota > Metazoa > Arthropoda > Insecta > Hemiptera > Membracidae > Stictocephala > Stictocephala bisonia. Next base: position 58,168 of record JAQJVL010000931.1, on the reverse strand, counting down.
TTAAGTTTGATTTCGCAACAAATCTTACAATTTCTTGTCATTTCCCTGACCTCATTGATTGAAAATGGCAAATTCTTGCATCGTATCCAATGAAACATTCTTGTAACGCGTGGATGACACATACGCATATGCAGCTGAATAAGAGAAGGACTTGAGATTTCATTTAAAGAGGCACATATTCTAGAAAAGGCATTGGCAGCAGCATTACTTTTGCCAGGCCTGTAGACAATGTCGAAGTGATAGGTAGATAGTTCCAAACGCTCTCGGAGAATCTTTTAATTTGATTTGATTGCTTTTGGTTTAGCATGAAAGAAACTGACTGTTGATATGTTATAAGTTTAAAGTGCTTTCCAACAAGAAAATGTTTCCATTTTCGGAGTGATTCAACAACAGCGTAGGCCTTGCGTTCTACAGCACAATGCCGTCGCTGTGTTGGTGACAGTGTCCTAGAAAAGAATGCGGCTGGTCCACCAGCCTGTGATAAAGTTGCTCCTATGGCTTGATCAGATGCATCTGTTTCAACCTCAAAACTAGCATTTTCACCAATTGAATAAACAGCTGATTTAGCAATCATCGATTTGATCTTATTGAAAGCATCAACAGCAAGTGTATTTAAAGGAAACCTTTTAGATTCAACAAGAGGCCGCAATTCGTTTGAAAAGTTAGGAATCCACATAGAATAATGTGCGAACATTCCCATCACCCTGCATAAAGCTGCCAAGTTGTTTGAAATAGGAAGGACTAGTAGAAGTTGAAGCCTAGTTGGATCTGGACGAATTATATGATCAGAAATCGTATTGCCTAGCAATTTTATGGATCCTTTTGAAAAAGTACTCTTTTCTTTATTGATAGTATTTAATTGACATAAATATTCATTAAATACTATGGATAAATTTCTTCGTCCAGATAAACTTATTACAGACCCTAACTCGCACAATTCTACCGTTCAATGGCTTCATTGGAAATGTACTTTTGACAACTTTATATCTGGTGTAGAAAACATTGATGACAAAGGTAAGTTATCTCTTTTAGTAAACTATGTAGCACCAACAGTCTACACATTGTTCAATGATTGTGACAAGTATTCGGATGCTATTGGAAAATTGACAGCTTAAAAGCAATTGAAGCTGAAAAATGAAGTTTTCTCTCGTCATAAATCAGCAACTAGAAGCCAGGCACCACATGAGACAGTGTCACAATTTTACAACAATTAAGTCAAGATTGTGAATTTAAATCAGTATCTGCTCAAGAAAATAAAGAAGCTCACGTATAAGACACCTTCATACAAGGATTACATTCACAAGAAACTCGAATGCGACTACTTGAAAACCACTCTCTCACATTGAAATAAGCTTATGAACAAGCTTTAGCTTTTGAAATGGCAAAGACACATTCAAGTTCTTATTTGAATACAGACAAATTTGTAAATGCTCTTCCAACACTGAACAAATATGTCACTGTTTTAACTAATGAAACTGGATGCAATTCGTGTACAGAGACTTTAGCTGTTGCCACAAATTAAAAATGTTACTTCTGTGGAAGACCAAAACATACCAGCATTAAGTGTCCAGCAAAAGAAGCTAAATGTTTTGTCATTCATTATTCTTCTGTTTTCTTAGTTCAGCCGTAGGCTCAGGCCTTGGTCTGTTGCGTGGTTCCAGCTTTCGGTTCGACGGTTTACCTGGGTTTTTGTTAGTTTCCATCACTAGCAGAGGACTTTAACATGCAAGGCTAGAGAGATTTAGTTCCAGGGTCCTTGAGTTTGGACGTTGACCCTCAGCCTGCCATCCGGCCGCTCTTCTGCCATTTCTACTGTGCTGGCCTGGGTACCATGTAATAGAGCCTAATGTGCTGCCCTCTTTACAACTTAGGGTACCCCTCTTCTGTCCTCAGGTCAGTCCTTTCCATTTTGTTCCCGGCGGCTGAGATGAGGGTGTGTGACAGTGCTTTAAAAAAAACACAAAAAAGAAATAAGAAGAAAAAAGGAAAAACTGAAAACTTTCTAATATATATACACAGCCCAAACATTATTTGGACATTTTTTAATTGATTATTTATTTTTAAATTAACTGTTATTTACTGTTTAAGTTTTTGCTCTATAGATTTTTCTTGTTGTTTTCTTTATAGTTTAATATTCCTGTTATTTTTTTTTTTTTTAGTTTATCCATTGTTTCAAAATTTATTTTTAGTTCTGTTTGATTTGCAAATCATCTATTTTAGGCCTAGTTATTAAGTTTGTATGTGTATCTATTTTTTGTAATGTTTAGTCTGGATTTTTGATAAACCGGTACCGTGCTATATTTTCTTTTTCATTGCTTAATTTTTAATCTTTCACCAAAAGGTGATTGGCCATAACATTTAAAAAAATTTTTTTCAATTCGGAGCTTGCCAGGGATTCCGGCTGACTTTCTGGCTTGGTGGAATCATGGGATGTGGGCTAAATTGCCGGTTGATTTGTTTTGTTAATATTTTTCTAAATTTTCAATGTATATTCTTTTAAATTCTTGTAATTTTGTCATGATTAACAGCTTCAATGACAGGTATGCCACTGTACGTGCCGTCCACACACGTACAGTGGCATTGACCCACACGCCTGCCCATACACGTACAGAGGTATTGAAAGCATTCACAGCAAATCTTCAAAGCTGTACATATCCCCAGGGTAGTTGTAAACAAGCAACAAACCTGGTAGCTGAACCGTCACAAAATTGTGATCTCCCAGCTATGGCAGCTACCACATAATATAAAGACCCTTTTGAGGACCAAGCTCATTTCAAAATAATATATTCTGTTTTAAATGTAGTTCATTGTAACACTGATGCATTAATCAAGGTGAAGAGTAAGTGTATCAGTAAGGATCTTTTAGAAAACAATGTTGATATTCTTGCACTCAAAGAGACCCATATCGAAGATAATAATAGTCCAAGAGGCAATATTCCTCGACACTTCCATTGGAAAACTTGTTAATTCCATTGGGCATAGAGTGTATGGTATTGCTACTTACGTAAAGAATGACATGGACAATATGTCAATTACCCATAAGAGCTCTGGTAGTAACATCGTTGTCTTGGCAATCTAAGTGTCAGAAACTACAATTGTAATTGTTTATTAGCCTCCCAATATCCACTGGCTTGACAATAGGATTTTGCCAAGTTTTAAACACCCTGTCCTGTATGTGGGGGACTTCAACAGTCATCATAGCCAATGGGGCTACAACACCGACGATGATAATGGCAGAAAGCTTGCTGACTGGGCTGAAATGAACAACCTTTTCCTGATCTTTGATGCTAAAGATTCAGCTACTTTTTATTCATCTCGTTGGCGTTGAGGTTAATCCCCCGACTTATACTTTTGCTTATGTGAACGATCGCCAAGCCCAAACCCAATTAGGAAAGTTCTTGACGCTTTTCCCCACTCTCAACATAGGCCAGTGCTGGTTTCATTGGGAATCCTAATTCCATAATTCGATCTATTCCAAGGCCTATATGGAATTTTAACTAAGCACACTGGGAGGCCTTTACCATCAGGCTTGACGATGGCATCAGGTTCATTCCTCCTACAATAAGAAATTACAATTATTTCACAAGTCTCGTCTTGTTCATTGCAAAAGTTTGAGTACTAAGAGGATACAGAAATGAATATATACCAGGATGGAGTAAGGAATTAGATGACCTTTACAAAGAGTGTAATGCCACCAAAACTCCAGCACAGCTAATCTGCTGCTGCACTCTCTAGACAGTGCCAGGAGAGAAAAATGGGTTAAAACTATTGAAGATACAAACTTTACCCGCAGCAGTAGAAAACATGGTCACTTGCCAGAGGGGTCCGTACTTGCTCCAATTTTATTTAACGTGTATACTGCTGACATCCCAATCACCACGTCCAGAAAACGTGTGTGTGTGTGTATATATATATGCAGACGATATTGCTTTAGCTCATCAACACAAGGACTTCACAGCTACTGAAGAAACACTCACAAATGATCTTGCAACGCTTTAAGAATATTTTAGAACCTGGAAGCTGAATCCTAACCCATCGAAAACCAAAGTAGCCTGCTTCCACCTAAGTAATCAACTAGCTAATCGAAGATTAAACATCTTTTTAAATGGAATAAAACTTCACCACAATGATCATCAACAGTTCCTGGGAGTAACATTAGATCAATCATTGATGTTTGTCATCTTCAAAAAACAGCAGCTAAAATTAAAACCAGGGCAAATGTACTACATCATATTGGTGGAACAACTTGGGGAGCTAACGCACACGTCCTGCATACAACTGCTTTGTCACTGGTTTATTCAACTGCTGAATGCAGTGTTCCCGTATGGCTAAATAGCGCTCATATAAAAGCGATTGATGGCCAACTTAATAGGGTCATGAGAGCTATTAGTAGTACACTCATGACAACTCCACTTCCTTGGCTCCCGGTGCTGTGCAATATAACTCCTCCAGAAATAAGACGTCAGAAGGTACTACTTGAAGAATTCTATAAGATCTTGAATGCCCCGCACTTCCTTATTACCCAGGATCTCCCGCATCAGAACGGTCGCTTGAAATCTCAAAAGCCACCTTTACTTACTGCTTTCCAGTATGTATTTTTATCCAATTTCTTGCCCAATATTAGCTGGGCCATAGCGTAGGACAGTTTTGATGGACGAAATAAGTTCCTTGTCAACGACTCGTCAATACCTGTAGGTGCGATCTCCCTCATGGGGAGTGGACGTTATTGAATCGGTTCCGATCTGGAGTGGGCAAATGTAACTACTTGAAATACAAATGGGAATTGATAGTAGATCAGTCATGTGATTGCAGGGAGTCTATCCAAACAATGGATCACATAATTTCAGAGTTCCAAGTGCCCCTTGCGCTGTTTTACGGAAGGATTTACTAGCATTAATAGAATGAGTGAGGCATGTCTTAAATGGCTTGGATTTAGCTAGGTGACAGGAGATCACTTTACATTTTTATTAATATCTAGTGACTTTTGAAGTTTTTCTAAGTATATAACAAAACTTTTATATAATTTACAAAAGTTAGTTGACAAAAAAACCATACGCTCTATATATATAGACCATTGACTTTGAGCAGTGTCCACAATAGTAATGTTTTTTTTTTCTTTTTTTTTCAGGGTAGAAGCCACATAGCCTCTTTCCCTGAGTTTTTGTTCAGGTTGAGTATCTGGAGCCTCCATACCCGATATATTACAAATAGATGTCTTTAAAGAGCATGTCATTAAATACAAATAGTTCAATCGGTGCTCCAACCATGGTTTGACTAGCTGACTATAAAGTGTAAAGCAAACTGTCGCCTACAGAGAGGTTTTTTCCAGCTAGAACCATGTTGCTAAAATAAATAATGTGAGAGTTTACAATCATCATTTAAAAAAAATGCAAATTGGCCTTCTAGTTTTCTTGCTGCAAGACATCTGGCCACACATTTGGTCTAGAGTATAAACGGGCCAACAGGCCTTTAGTAACATTGTATAATTCTACAATTCCAGGCTTTGTACTTTGAGCATTTATTGAAGGACTGTCATGGAATGTTGAGAGTAACAGAGTCTAGCGAATAACACAATGTATCACTACAAATAACACAAAGGTTATCGCTTCATCTGTGGGACGACACGCTCAATATATCACAATAAGCAAATGACTAATAGAGTAGTAGATGTAAACACATATTCTTCTGAAGGCCAAATGGAGGTATTGGGGTGGGGGATCTGTATTCATAACACTTGAGAGTGGGGAATGACAAAATCAGAGGGAGTTGTCTGATACACGATGGGTTAGTGTTCTAGGGTTAAATAGAGATCATGTTTATTTTCTCTGATATATAAACTTGTTAATTAATATCACAAAGGTTTGATAAGAATAAGTAAATCAATGATTTATTCATTTTTATTGGTTTCCTTATAAAGAACAAGAGGTAAATATTTAGATAGACGTAAGCAGGGTGAGTTTTTCATTTAACTGCAGTTGCGTTTTTGTCAACTGGCACAAGGTGATGACCATCAGCAGATCCTGAAAAATAAACAATCTTTAAGTTAAATCTTTTTTTAAACATAAAATAATTTACTTTCTTCAATACAATAAATATTAAATCTTTGAAGACTATAATTTTAACATAAAGTAGAAAATGTCTATGAGAAGAATATTATTGATTATACACGAGAACATTTATCCCTAAAAAGTGTTATCAAGTCTTTTAGAACAGTTAAAATACACTTATTTTCTCTTAGCATTGACTAATATAATATATATCTTTTCTTCAATTTTTTGTGCTTCCTGTTTGCAGCTGAAGCCTAAGCACAGGCTTTTTGCCCATGTAGGCTAATATTCATAACATAACTGCCGGAATTGCACTGTAATTTATCTCTTGTATATATTTTTGGTTAGGTTAAAGGGCGCTAGGTCAGGAATTAGTATATTGGAGAGATAGGACATCAGCAAACTTACCATAGAAGACAAGTTCACTAACACCAGAGTAGTAGTAATATACACAAAAGAACTACATAATATCACGAATTTTCACTGCCAGTGGCACTTTCTTCAGGTGAGTAGAGAGTAAGACTGACATGGCTTCCACTATTGCTGGGTAGGCAGTGGTGGGCGTTGTACATCTATAGAGCAACACTCAGGTATTGATGCAGTTTTTTTAGTTGGTATATATACTGGGTGTCCCATAAATAACCAGCCAAACTTCTGGAGGTCATTCCTTGGGTTAAAACAAACAAAAATTTCATTTGTACAGATCATCTATCTTGCTCCATTATCCGGATATCTGTCTGCATATGTTTTTTACTAAAAACTTAATATCTCTAAAGTTATTTAAGATAAAACCATGAAACCTGTATGAATGTTGATCTTCATAGTGTTCATGTAATATTTAAAGTTAATTTTTTTTCAATAATGATTTTTAAAATGGCGGCCATTTTAAATTTTTAAAGCCAAATATCTTAAGAACCTTAACTTTTACTAAACCTGTAAGTTAAAAAAAGTTTAAGATTTCATTTCTACATATAATTGTATAAAAAGATCGAATAACTATTAACTGAGAAATTACAATTTTTATCAAATAAAAATGTGCTTGATTTTAATAAAATTGGAAACTTTAGTAAAGTGACATTTATTTACTAGAAACCAAATACAGTAGGAATAGGTTAGAAATAACATTTATCACAACACAAAAACAACAGTAAAGAACAAAAGAAAAAATACCAGTGATCCTACAACATGTGCTCAAAGTGCACACCATCCATGTCTATGCATTGTTCTAGTCGGTTTCTCACAGAACTTGTCATTCGTTCAAATACACCCGGTTTCTGTCTTATCGTATTACAGCCATCCATTTTTCTTTCCCTTAACATTTCAATACCTCCCACAGGTGTTTGGTATACCAAAGATTTAAGGTAACCCCATACAAAAAAAGTCCAGGAGGTTTAAATCAGTGTACCTGGCAGGCCACACTACAGGACCACCAAGAGATATTTGTTTCTAAAAACCCGTCTTAAGTGTAATCTAACATTGACACTAAAATGTGCAGGAGTACCATCCTGCATAAACCACATTGAACTTCTTTCATGTAAAGGCATGTCTTCTAATAGTTCAGGTGACAAATTTTGTAAAAAGTCTAAATATGATGCTCCGTTTAGTCTATTTATCAAAAGTATAGGTCCTAACAATTTATCTCCCATAATCCCTATCCACACATTAAGAGAAAAACGTACTTGGTGTGTGCATTGTGATGTAGCATGTGGGTTGAAATCAACCCAAAAGTGGTTGTTATGGTAATTGAAAATACCTTCTCTTGAAAATCCTGCCTCATCGGTAAACAAAATCTTGACAGAAATAGTGGAATAAAAGCAATTTTTCCTAAAAACAATTTACACAGATTAATTCTAGGCTGGAAGTTTCTTTCAGAAAGACTTTGGACTCATTGAATATGATATGGATACAATGGGTGATCTTTCAAAATAAGCCACGGAGAGGTATTTGACATTCCTTCTAACTGTGACAACCTTCTGACACTCGTACTAGGGTTTTCTTCAATGGCATTTAATATTCTTTTTTGAGCTCTAAGACTTGTTACTGAAACTGGACGATCCAACATTTCAACTTTAGCAAAAGTTTCACACTCCCTCAGGGACCTATGAACAGTTACGAACTTTTACGGTGAGGAGTTCTTCGATGAGTAAATCTTTCTTCATTGAGTCGTACTGCCTCGAGTGAATTTCCATTAGCCAATCCATAAATAAAATGAACGTCTGCTAATTCTTCATTTAAATAAGTAGGCATTTTGGTTCATGAAGAAACTAAATAAAATAATATATTAATACCAGTGCAACCACAAAAACTATCTCAAGAACCCCTTTACATCACTGTTTTTGTTTAGTAATGAACTCCAATATATAACAGATAAAAATAGGCGTTTTCCAACAATGAACTGTAAATATTACAGTCAGCTTATAATCATTGACTGTATATATTTTTAATTTCTAAATCAGCTATAAAAATATATTTAGCACTAATCTAATTTTTAGTAAATAAATGTCAGTTTACTAAAGTTTCCAATTTTATTAATATCAAGCATATTTTTCTTTTGATAAAAATTGTAATTTCTCAGTTAATAGTTGTTAAATCTTAAAACTTTTTATAAAATTATTTGTAGAAATGAAATCTTAAACTTTGTTGTAACTTACAGGTTTTTAGTAAAATTTAAGGTTATTAAGATATTTGGCTTTAAAAATTTAAAATGGCTGCAATTTTGAAAAGGATTATTGTAAAAAACTGAAAATTAAATAGTACATGAACGCTATGAATATCAACATTCATACCAATTTTCATGGTTTTCTCCTAAATAACTTTAGAGATATTAAGTTATTAGTAAAAAACACATACAGACAGATAGCTGGATAATGGAGCGAGATGGACGATTTGTACACATCAAATTTTTTGTTTGTTTTAACCCAAGGAATGACCTCCAGAAGTTTGGCTGGTTACTTACGGGACACCCTGTATATATGAAGTTTGCTGATAGGGAAGGGGTTGAAGGGAAGTGTTCTATCTTATGTTCAGATTATGTGGGTCACGGGATTTTGTTATCCATTGGTGTGCTAATTCCATCCTTCGGAGTTGGGAACTATTGGCATGGGAAGGAAGGGATCTGATTACTTTAGTAGTGGAACACTGATCAAACTTTTGGTTATAGGCATACACTGAGAAGAGTGTGGGCAGAGGCAGGTTTTTCAGGATTTTGGATTTTGCAATCATGTCTATGGCCATTCATGCGTTTTCGAAGGGTTTTCATGGTAAAACCCTTCAGTAAAACATTCAGTGAAACCCTTCGTAAAAGCATGAATGGCCATAGACATGATTGCAAAGTCAAAAATCCTGAAAAACCTGCCTCTTCTCATACTCTTATCCATAACCAAAATGTTGATCAGTGTTACACCACTAAACTAATCAGATCCCTTCCTTTCCATACCAATAGTTCCCAACTCCGAAGGATGGAATTAGCACACCAATGGATAACAAAATCCCGTGACCCACATAATCTGAACATAAGATAGACCACTTCCCTTCTACCCCTTCACCATCAGCAAACTTCATATATTTACCAACTGGAAAAAAACTGCATAATACCTGAGTGTTGCTCTATGGTTGTACAACCCCCACCACTGCCACCTATCCAGCAATAGTAGAAGCCATGACAGTCTCTCTCTCTCTCATCTGGAGAAAGTGCCAGTGGCACTGAAAATTCGTGAGATTATATAGGTCTCTTGTACATTAGAATATTATAATCATTCAATGCATTTTTTAGTTACTTATTTCTATAAAAGAGTTATTTATGCAATTTGGAATTAAACTGTACTTCATTTCATATAGGATTTAAGCAAAAAATAATTTCAGAGATGTGGGAGGGGGACACCTTAGACTTCACAGTCACTGGCTCTCCCAAGTGGTCCATGGTTGATCTACTAACCATTGTGAAAAGATGCGATGAACCTGAATGGGTAAAATATTTTTATCTTAAATCTATATATTAATTTTATTGAATTCATATCAGTTTGATGGAAGTTACAGAGTGCGCCCAAAGTACTAATACAACAAATATTAATAGGACTTTTACTTAAGAACTTATATAATTTCTTGCCTTGATATTGGAGTTGAACATGTGTTCAAACTGCTCAGGAGTCATGGTAGGTACACTGTGTACCATGTCCAGCAGCGCTCGGCCCACAGCATTGTCAGGCTGTTTGCGCTCCGCCAGAACATCATCTACATAGGCTAAAACATGGTCTAGCAGACCTGAAAGCTTGACAGATGCTTCTGCGATTAGTGCCAAGTCTGACATTGGCTCCACACTCTTTTTGGAACTCACTCCGAGCGTCTTCTGGCACAACTTCATGCCGACCACTTCTGGCTCATAGCTCGCGATTTCCACTGGCACAGGAGTGAACATACTGCCAGATTTTCCACCCGGTACTCCAATTGGGACACTGCACAGATTTTAGTTAATTAATACTTTAAAATATCTAAAGAACGTTAACTTATCCTAAAATCCATATATTAATTATATATTGAAAAATTTGACTAGGGAATAGATATTTCCATTTTTTCATTTAAGGTAATCCTTTAACTGATGGGTGATTCTATTTGTGTTTGTTCAATAAATTTCAAAAAATAAATACTAAGTGTTGTTGTTAATGTTATAAATGGTTTGTTATTCTTAACAATAATTCAAGTTACATGATATGGAAATATTTGTACTTTTCTTCAATGAGTTAGTATTTTTAAACAAGAGATTAATACAAGTTTTCACTGAAGGAAGAAAGTTCAATTTCATGGAACAATTAATGAAAGTACTGAAGTGATGGATTAAAAATAGTGATTTTTGATATGAAATGAACGGAATGGAAGTAAATCTAACTTCTACTTATAAAAATAAAATATCAAAAAGAAGTATATAACATTAAAATTGTGAGTGGGGTTTTTAAGTAGTTGTATGTAAATGAATCCTAATATATATAATCCAAAAACGATAAACCCATTCATAACGAAATTTCCAGAAACACTGAACAGATTTTGATGGAATCGGAAGGTTGGAAAATAGACGTTAGCTTTTGTATAGGGGTGTGCCAGTAGCTTGAAATTTGAGGTTTTTTTTTAGTTTTAAAAAAACTTGAACTCAACGAGATTTAAAAAAATTTGAAAAAATTAAGTCCAATTTTTATATATATCTTCGAGAGTAAAACACTATAATTAAGACAACAGTCCCATTTCTATAATAGATTATAAAAATAAGTATTTTATGCAGGCAACTGTATTTAAAGTATGATCATAATATCGTATTCGTAATCGGAGATGTTCTCGCGATATATTCAGATTCGTGCTCGCACACCAGTCTCGATCGTACAGCCATGGCGATTACGGCGAAAAGTATTCTCATTATTTATAAAGAAGGCACGTCTAAATAAGCTGTTTCAAATAGCTGTCACTAGTTATTCATACAAAATGTGATAAATGATCACAAAGAATCAGTTATTGAACCATTTCAAAACTTCATTAAATAACTTTTACCAACATTTGAAATTATCAGTTGGATTTATTTCAGGTCATTCCTTTAAAAGTTCACGACTAAAACTACTCTAATTTCAGAAAGATTGAATACTGTCGCGTTCAATCTATAACAGAAACTACACATGGAACGTAAACTACAGAAATTTAAAAGCTATAGTAATTTGAGATATAACGCCCGGAACAGTTTCGTTCTGGCACCATGACTAATAAAATAATGAAATAACAATTAATGTAGCTACTATTAGTACATCGCCGACTCGAATATTCACAGTATAGAATGTACTGCTAGCCGTGGATTCGATTTGTTATCCATTGTGTTTTGTTTTTGTTGACATTTACACTAGAGATGAGAATTACAGTTACTTTTTCGATAACCTGTAATGTAATTCAATTATATTCTGGTAACGTGGATAATAATCTGTTATTTTTGTAACCTGTTACTCTTGACGCGTTGCCATTCTAGACAGTTATTCTGTTATGGCCTGATGTTACTTAACGGCTCGAAGCCTCGTTATTCGTTGTGGCTGGTCTAGCTAATGTTCCAAGTTACCAAAAGTTATGAAGTTGAAGTTATGTCTTATGTTACGTTATCATAATGAGTTATGGGCGTTGCGGCTTTGCTTGACGTTACAAGTTAGCGCTCAAAGTTCGTTCTATTATTGATAATTTAACTGTAATATGCAAGAGTCTTCAGTTCCATTCGTATTTCAGTTATGGTTCCGTTTACTTCTCAGCATGCTATATTTACTCTCTATTACCACTATGCGTTACAGTTTTGTGTTCATTATAACCTTATCATGCATCAAGACTAGGAGTTACAAAAATAACCGAGTATTTTATTTTGTATAACATGTTAAATCTATAACAGGTTACAATGCTGTAACCATGTTATTTATTCTGTTTCGTTAAATAACGCCCATCTCTTGACAACTCAACTTGACACATGGAAATACGAATAGTACGATGAAAACGAAATCAAGGTTAACCTTGACCAGTCGGCAGTTGTTATCGCTAGTTAGTACTAGGGGACAACCCTACATGCTTCGCGTGCCAGTCCTAAAACTGCTATTCGCACACCCCTACTTTAGTATCATTGAGACCCCCTAAAAAATGATTTCTTGAAATTCCATTCCTAGAGGTAGAAACAGCCCTTTAACATTTCCTTTTTTTGCATAAGAATAAATAACATTGGCATTAATATAATAATTTATGTATATATATAGATAACACTTAGCAATCTTTCAATATTTACTGAACAAAATCAATATTCGATCAAGGACTAATAAAATTTATCAATTTGATGTCAAATAATAATTTATTTCAAACAGTTGATACAAAAAACATAAATATGAGTAGTTTGGTTTTCATTGTGAAATGTTTTAGATAAGTTCTACCAATTCTGACATTATTGCAGTACTTTGCATCCCCCTAAAGTAGACTTATAAGATTTTCTAGGCTATAAAACTTTGTTATGTAGGAGGACAGCAGAAGGCTGATTTATTATATTTATATGATGGTTAGAGAGAACCATGGAAGGAAGATTAAGCATAGAGGACCACCCCGTAACAAAACAAGGGCTGTCGGCTTGTATATTACATAACTATCCAAAGGTAAATTAATTGGATGAGCTGTAGAGTATTAACCTACTTGAGATATGCCTTTATGCCCATGTGAGATCCAGTAAGAGTAGTATCGAGTGTCATGTGAACAGGGTTGGGACATTCACGTGCGTAGTACTCATGTATCACAGACGAATGACTGGTCACATCATTCCCAGTAGCCCACCAACCAACAATCACTTCTTGCTTGTTCACTTTCTGATTCATTTCATACATGTCGCTTGCATAGTCCAATTCAGCCTCGACCTGAAGAAAATATAGTTTTAAAGAATGACAACTAATATGAAAAATTTATCATTATAAGAATTCATCACTATATTTATGAACACTAATGCTTAACCCTACATCTGTATTTTAGTTCAGGGTCTCATTTTGGACCTTTGAACATGAATTTATTGTAAATTTACTTCCAGACAACCAGTTGAGTGCTCCAAGGAATTTATTTCTAGATTTTATTGCAATTGTCACTAAAAGTCGCAATTAGCCTGCCTCACTAATACTACTTGTTCCCTTCCCCTCTTTCTCCCTTTTTGTCTCTGCCGAGCCACTCCGCAAATTGTACAAAATTACATAACCCCCTTTTTAGTGAAATCTACCGATCATGATTTTCTACTTTACAATAGGTTGATTAATTAGTACCTTTGTCCACTATATTCTCAATATTTTAACCCATTCACCTACCTCCACTTTAAGAGTGAAGTTGGACCAGAAATTCCAGCAAAAAGTAGCCAATTTGTAAGAGTTTACTTAAACAGGTATAAAGGTACAAATATAGAGTAAACAACATAATCTTTTTACAATTTTGTTTTTAATAAAGTGGGATTTAAACACAATATAAATTACATGGCCTTAGGTTGCCCTAACTTATTATTTTTGCATCTACAAAAAAGTTTGAGAATAAAATCAAAAGTGTTCTTATATACAAAAGAATTTTGAAACAATGCAATGTTGTTGGGAGCAGTGATAATTTAAATCCCCCACATGAGTTAAATATTGATGAAATAAACAAATATTTTATTGAAATGGGCTCAGGAAATGATGTGGATGAGAATGCTGTAAGTGTTTTTAAGAGAACTAGACAGGATGGAATTTTGAACAGTTTTTGCTTTACAAAAGTATCTGAAAATGTAATCAAAGGAGCAATGAAATCAATAAAATCAAATGCTGTTGGTTGTGGTGACATCTCAATTCAAATGTTGCTAGCTGTGAGTCCATTTGCCTTAAAGGCCATTACACATCTTATAAATGAATCACTCTGCAGTGGAGTGTTTCCTGAAGCGTGGAAACTGAGCATTGTACGCCCCACCTAAGGTAACAACACCATCAAGTATGCACGATTTAGGACCAATCTCAATCCTACCAGCGATGTCTAAGATTCTTGAAAAGGTTGTAGTGGATCAAATAACATTATTCATTGAGACAGAACACATATTGCCAAAACTCCAATCAGGCTTTAGACAGAATCATAGCACATGTACTGCACTTACAAACATGTTTACTGATATAATAGATGCTAGGGACAAGGGCAGATACAGCTCCCTTGTCTTATTAGACTACTCAAAAGCTTTTGATTCCATCAACCATGATATGCTACTAGCGAAAATTAAGTATTACCATTTTAGCGACAAAGTAATTGATTGGATGAGATCTTACTTAGGTGACAGGCTGCAAGTAACAAAGCTTGGGAGTGAGACATCAATCAAGGCCCCTAGAAAAACAGCGGGGTGTACCTCAAGGTAGTTGTTTGGGACCAATTTTATTCAATTTGTACACAGCTGATTTCACTAAGTGTGTACAACACTGTTCTGTGCACCTGTACGCAGATGATTCTCAGCTACACTTATCTTATGACCAAAGCAGTATAAAACCTGCCATTGATCAAATTAACTCTGATTTGGATAAGATCTCTAGTTGGTCAGTTGTGAACGGTCTCAAACTCAATTTAGACAAGTGTGTGGTTGTCCACGTTGCCCCAAAGAATGTGGTGCAGGGTCTCGGTGAGTCTGGGTTTGGCGTGTTACTCGATGGCCATCGTCTGACAGTATGTGACAGAGTTAAGACCCTTGGTGTCATTCTAGACAGTGGCCTCACATTCTCTGATCACGTTACCTACGCCTCCCAGCGTGCCTTGGGCAAACTGAGGGGGCTACATAGATTTAGAAGCCTGCTACCTGAATCTGCAAAACTACGACTCATGCAGTCTCTCGTATTATCAGTATTTTATTATTGCTATCCTGCATACGGTAATAGTATTTCCAAAGAGGATACAGAAAGGATTCAAAAAATCCAAAACTCTGCCGTACGCTTTATTTTTAACTTAAGGCGGTACGACCACGTTAGTCTTTTCAGGCAGTCTGTAAACCTCCTTCCCATGAAGGCCGTATGCAGGATGCTGACCTGCTGCATGACTCACAAAGTTTTAAAGCTCAATGAGCCCCAGTATCTAAACGAGAGACTCTCATTCCGGGATGAGGTCTCACAGCGCAGCACACGTAATGGAGGAAAACTTCATTTTCCAAAGGTTAGGCTTGAAGCTGGGAGGAAAAGCTATACTTATTTCGGCCCGACATTGTACAATGACCTCCCCGATAACTTCAAGCCTTACTCACATGAAACATTTAAGGTAAAACTTAGGGAAATGCTATTAAATGGTGAAATAGTTGATTAGAAGTTGTTAATGTTTAGTTGTCTAGTTATATAATATGTCTCACTTGTTGCTTTAGGATTAGTTATTCACTGTTTATGTTAGTTTTATTTTTGACTCGAGTTGCTCTGAAAAGCAGTGTAAAACTGAGAAACGCTTATGTAAATAAAGGCATTTTTATTTATTTATTATTATTTAAGAAGGGCAAACTTACTGGGATAAACTTTAGCTAATTCTGATGTATTATTTTCACCGGTGAATTGCACTTCACCTTTCCTCTACACAGAGGTAGGGGGGGAGGAGTATTTGTAGACAAATAATTCTTTTTATCTCTAACAAGATGGCTGACACTCTGGAATTAACTCCCTTATTGTATTAAATTATCCAAGCCAATATTGTGAAAACAATTTAGTTTGCTACGAAACAAAATTTGATCCTTATTTGAATGGAGAAAAATAAAAGCAGCCTGTACACGTTAGACAATATTTCTTATCTTTTTTTGAAAGTAACTTCACCACATATGAAATGTTATATGGGATTCTTAACACTACAATCTACAGTGTGCCTGGTATGTATGTACTCTGTAGATACAAGAATCGGGTATTAATGAGAATAAAGCTGAGAAAATGATCTTTTAAGAGCCATGTATCCTTATAAAAATTTCAATGTAATTCAGGAAGCTTTATTGACAACTATTAAGAGTAAAATGGGAAAAACAAATTGAATACAATAACATTCAAACGGTTGAAAGTTAGCTTGGACATATAAAGACAATCGTTGATGCTAGGTAGATTGACTTGTCCATCAGCCAGCTTTGCAATGACAATGTCAGTTCATAGTCACTTTTAACCTTTAGAAAGTGAATTAGAAACCATCACACCAAAATATTAGTAGCTTTCCGTCAGGTTTCTCTCTTTTTTTTAAGGAGAGGCCGATACATACTCTGCCTTACCATACATATTCTGCCCATTCCCCACAGCCTATTGATCTGTGCGAGGAATATATTCAGACAAAGGGACGAACCAGTACAGTACAAGGTGAATATTATTGATAGTTCTTCCAGTCTAGGCCAGATTCAAACTAGCATTAACTCTAACCCAAGATCAAAGGCATGACGTCTATGGCTTGTTTCTATTGGCTGGAGGTTAGACAGAATAAGTGGAGATCTCTTATGAAGGACCATTACTCAATGAAGATTGTCACTAGATCATCTTTACCACGTGATCAATTCAACCTTCATGCGTGATTTGAAAAGGACATAATAGGTTCATGGCTGCTTCAACAATGGCTGGATATCTCTAGTGGTTTAGACATGCCTGTCACTAAAGGTCCGTTTCAATTCTGCTTGATTTCTACAAATTGTACTCATTTTCAAGCTGCATGTTAAATGCCTTGAGAACTTAATTTCAATCAAATAAATTTTGATCTCGACAAACACATTAGGTAAGTTTAGAAAATTATTGCAACACAGCTCTGCTTTCATGTTGTCGTCAACTCTAATTCAACAACTAAATGTTGATTTCACAGCTAGAAATCTGTGTTGCCTTAGGACATTATCAATGGCAAGGTGTTTTAAAAAAGCCATGATAGTAAATTTTTTTCAACTATTAAGAGATTTTTGGGACCGGAGATGAGCCTGATATGTTTTACATCACATGTTCCCTTGTATAAAAAGCAGGAAACCTTTTATTTTTTCAATTTTGATGGAAAATCCCAATTTCAGGTACTTATTGACCATATATATATGATGGAATGGCACAGATCATCTTCACAGGGCTTTAGAATTGTCATCTATTTCCGCTGAAGAAGGCAGTTTTAACTTCATTTGGTCATGAACTTTGTAAGGGGTTGCTGATTGAAAAAGATTTATTTTATCTTATAGAAATCATGTCTAAATTAAAGATTTTAAAGGTTATAGAAATAGGAATTGAAATAAGATTCCTCTATAGGAAAAGGAGCAATATTAAGTTGGTGCTGAGATATTTAACAAGTGTTATTTTTTTATCTATTTAGTATTTTATTTTATAATGAAACACCAGAGCCACTTTACAAATTTGTTATCAATATTTACTAATGTTTCAAAGTAGATAGAAATAACAGTGAAACAAAAATGTTTAACACTGTGCTCATCCATGCATTATAAGACCTTGGAGAGCATTCTGTTGAAATGATACTAAGGAGCCATTGAAGTGTTTCACAGCACTGCAGACTCCGTTTCCCAACAGTAACATCCTGTAGAGGGGAGCATGTCTGAAATAAGTTTTTTCATACCATCGATGGACAAAGAGCTCTTGAGAAAGATTGCCACAAGAGTACAACTTGGAATCTTATAATCTCCTGATACATGAGATCCTCATGATTTTTTTGACAGTAATTTGGTGATTTTCTAATATTATATTTAATTATTTTTTTAGGTATAATATTTTATAATCAGTAACCCTTCATTAATAATAACTAACCTTACACAGGAAATAAGTTTCATTGGGAGCTTTAAAATATCGTAAGCTTTTGAATGTTTATGATTTCAGCCTTTCAAGTGAAATAATACATCGACTGCTTTTCATAAGATTTGAAAGGCAGAATGCTACAATGACATTTTGTAATACAATGCATATTCTTTGTTAAACATAATCTATTCTTAGATAACAAACTCACCTTATCTTCATGTTCCTTATGGGGAACACAGAAACAATTAGTTACTTCAACAACCCCTTTGTCTGCAGTACCTGAAAAAATAATATCATGAAAAAACACTAATGTTCCATGTGTTGTGTGTTTATATACATTTTTACAAATATAGAATAATAATAGAGCACAAAGGTAATAACAGGTTTAAGGAGCTAAATAGAAGATACGGTGAACCATTTATAAGAAATAGAGAAACATACCGAGTACAAAGGCCACATTCTGTGTTTGGAGAAAGAATATTGGAATACTTAGTACCTACTCTTTATAACAAAATGCCATAACATTCTGATCAACAAAATATTTTGAAATGTAAAAGGGGTGTTTAGGATTGGATTATTTTAGAGTGATATAAAGTATTGATTTTGATGGTCTCCATGTAAAAATTGCAATACCTTTCTGTTACTACTGGCCATTACAATGTGGTCTTATGATAACTAAACATTTATTGTGAAATTAGAAATATTATTGTAAACACAGTGAAATATTTAGAATATGTTAAAATATTGCCTATCATGTGCCATGTAAATGTATTATCCAAATATTTGTTTAAATAATACACAATATTAAAATGGCCCCGGTCTTTATTCTATAAACTTTAGTATTTAAGGTGTTCCCTTTCCTGTTCACAGTTACATCTAAAAATGTGAGTTATTTTCCTACTCTATTGTTAGTTTTATAATTGTTTAACTGTTTTATAGGGATGTGTTGTTTAGCTGTTTTTTGAAATCGTCTAGTTTTTGTTCCCCATGAATCCAGATAGCAAAAGTATCATCCACATACTAAAGCCATACCTTCGGGCTGAAAGCTGCAGAAGCAATTGCTTTCTGCTTGAATCTTTCCATAAAAATGTTGGTAAAAAATTGGTGACAGTGGAGACCCCATTGCCATACTCTTGGCGATATATGTGACCATTTAGTGTAATTTGTAAAAAGTAATTTGTTTCAGTGCACAGATGAAGAGTTTCATAATTATGTCAACAGTAGGTTTGTTCTTTATTTTAATGTGGGATCATGTGTTAACCTGTATTCAATGATGTTAAGTGTTTTTTTAACTGGTATGTTTGTGAGTAAGCTCTCTATGTCAAAACTCACTAATATGTCATCATCTGATACCTGCATGTCTCTTGTCATTTCTACAAAGTGTTTGGTGTTTGTAACGTGCGTTTTTGTGTTGCCAGACAGTGGTTTTAGTATGGGCAGGAGATAATTATAAAGTTCTCGTGTTGGTAAATTTTTGGAGCTTACAATGGGTCTTACAGGAACGTTCTGTTTGTGTATTTTTTGTAACCCATACATGTGTGGTGTTTTTTAATTATGTGGTATAAGTGTTGTTCTTTGCTTATCTGTGAAATAGTTTTTATGTTTTTAGAAGGGACTTTAAATAAATTCAGGTGTCCACACAAATTTTGTCACAATTTTCCCTGACCTTCCCTAACCATTTTGAATAATTTTCCCTGACTCTCACAATTTTTCAAAAATGCATTATAGTCTAAATGTGTTGTATTTTAAGCATTACATTAAAATGATTATTCTGGAGATATTAATCTTGCTATTAAACAGTGTAAATAAATATTATAAAAGAAAGAAACAAGAAACCCCAGCCTCCTCCATACCCATAACTGGCCTAGTTCTCTCACCCTTTCTTTTTTCCTCCTTTTTAAACTAACATTTTATTGAAAATACAAATACATTTCTACGAAGCTACATTGCTAATATTTTCATAATGAACACTTACAAAAAGGAAACCTATAAGTAAATATATAAGAGTCTCACTAAATTAATCTTACAAAAGAAGAAAAATTACATTTAAATACTTATTTCAACACTGAGAATATTATCAGAACATATAGGCCTTGATTGTACACCTACAATAGATACTCCATCTAATAGGAATATTTGTGCCTGTAATTTTGTTAGTTAGTAAGGCCACAACCACAGCTTGTTTAAACTGCATTACATTAACATCGGACTAATCTAGCGCTCCACAATGGACCACAAAACAGCTGATGTTTTGAGACTCAAAGTTGCACTATTGACCACCACTTTAATTAATTGTATAACATAACTAGAAAAATGCAACGTTAGTTGAGTTACTACCGACTAGAGCATTAAACAATCTCCTCAAATCCATCACTGGGGAAGATTTCCCTGACTTTCCAGAATTGATGTTCATTTTCCTGACCAAATTTGTTTTCCCCTGAATTTCCCTGACTATCACTGGAGGCTCGTCATGAGGAAAAATCAAACAAAAACATATTTTCAAACATAACAGAGAATAATTCAAACAACTACAAACTCCCCCCCCCCCATCACCTTGCACAGTCCACCTAGGCATCGCTTGGAGGGAGCTACACCCACCACTCATCAAGGATTGCTGCAAGGATTCAGTTTGTTTTTGACGGTCATGGTGAGTTGGTCTCATGAGTGTAGTGGTGCGAGGACCTCCCCCTCCTGTTTTAGTAGAATTGGAAGCTAGTTGGATAAGTTGAATATTTTGTTATTTAATAACATGGTTGTGTTTTGTTGAATGTTTTCATATTTTGCATTTATTTTGTATCTCATTGAATATTTTGTCTATTTAATAACTTGCTCTGTATTTTGTTGAACAACTTCATTTTTTGCATTTCATATTTTGTATAATTATGTTGTGTGATAGTTTTTTAAGAACATTTGACTTTATAACAGTAATCCATAGTACCTAAGCATGTAGTGTTAAGTCTTTTCTTCAATTAGAATGGCTTAGAAAAAAAAGTTTTAGATGTAGGCTAAGTTAGTAAGTACACCTGAAGACGACGGGAGTTTGTTATAACTGTCAAAATGTTGTGTTTGTTTCCTAAACACTTGAAGTATTGGAAATCTCCAAATATTATTATCTATCATGAACAATCCAATGCTAACAAATAACTTTTAAACAACAGGTTTATGATAGTCATTGTTTTGATTTTGTTTTGCTTGTTTTCTAAAGGGGGGAGAACATATTACTAACTTTAAAATCGTTTTAAAAATCTTGTATTTCTGAGAACAATTATGAAATGTTGTGAATGAATTCAATCAAATTGTTGAGGTTTAATAGTTATGTAATGCTGCGTAGAAGCACCCCCCCCCACTTCCCCGTTATAGTGTATAATAATGCTGCTGAACCCCCTCCTAAAGGCGTTACATAATTAAGGGACAGCCCTTAACATTCTCATTTTTTAACAATCAATATCAATGACAGTTACATTTATATCAATTTTTTCATCACTTTTTTGAGCATCTTGTATGATTTTGTAAACTGAATTACACCAATTATGGGAATATTAAAAATAAATATTGCAATCATATTTTATACATACTTTGCACTTAACCTTCACTGAAAAAATCACAGTTATGCAAAAATCATTGAACAGAGTAGGGTTAAGTTGAACTCATCAAGCCACTAGGATTGGCCCTATCTATGGTTAGCAGAGAAAATTTAGGTTATATCACCAGCTCAGTTTATTTATTTTATTTATTCTTAACTCAACTACTAGCAACTAAAAACCCTCTATTGGCAAGCCATTTTTTGGATCTTCTGCAAGGATATTTTCAAAAAATCATAAATAAAAAATTTAATATGTTTTAATATTGCTATACATTATTTTTTTTAGAAAACTCTGAAATGTTATTTGAAATAAACACTCCATGTGCACTTTACCAATATAATATATAAAACATTTTTATTGTTATTACACTAAAAAAACATTCAAAAACTGTGTTATTTGACAGCACAAACAACTTAAGATAACAAGACGCTGACACAAACACAACGCAACGGTAATAGCAAAACTTAAAACTGAACTGCAGTATTAATTCTGTAGTTCAGAATACGAAAGAAATGCATATCGAATGTGATATGTTGATAGATAGGATCATGTAATATCAAACGATACCACTATATCACAGATAAAACATTATTGTTACCATAGAAACTGGTTTATTTGCAGCAATGTTTTGGTGTGTCGAATTTCCGACGGTCACCAGTAGTTGAGAGTGATAGACTATCAAAAATCTACACTAACCGGTAATTGGGTTAATACGCTGATCATCAATATATTGGTGAATATGGATTTCGAATGAGTGTGATGAGTGTAGATGAACTAATGTAGTCATTGTTATAAACGAAGACCGACTATTCCTTAGAAACTGTTGTTAATTAATAGCCCAATGACAAATGAACAGCCGGTGGTTATCAGCTGATCCCTCTCAATGTAGTAAACTCTCTTGTATTGTTCATTCTCTTATGTATTGTGCAATAAAGCATATTTCTGATAACCTTCAGAAAAAGTTTCTGTACTTCATTGGGGATAGATTATGAACTTTCTATTGACTTAAAAATACCAAACTTTGGTTTCAAAATAGTTAAAAATAAATTAGTTTATCTTGGAAGAAAATCTTGTCCGGTGGAAAAAATTTGTACAAGAAAAATGAAAAACTTAATTTTGAAACATACAAATTTTAAAATACTTCATTTGAAATATATTGTTTGTGCTGAATATGAAAAGACTTACTATACAATTGGTTTGATATACTATCGTTATTTTGTAGTAAGTATAATAATTCAACTTAATATTAACCTAACATGTCCTCAACAAAATTTCAAGCATCGCATTAAAAATCAGGTTCCTATCCTTCCAAATAGAATGTTGGCCTTCAATCTGCCGAGAATATACCAAAAAAGTGAACAGCCTCATATAGAACATCTCATAAAAATCCTACTGATAAGAGAGTGAATCCTACCAAGCCCAGTTTCATGGATATAAAACAATCTAAAAGACGTCCCGAAACGGGCTATTCCATCCTAACCTATTCATAGGTGGACCAGGAATTAGCCTGCATGGACTCTGTGGATTTTCTTGGCTTTAGGATTGAAAGCAACATGCTGTTGGAATTTCTTTAAATTTGATGTAGTTTTTCTTGTTGAACACTAATTTAAAAACTATTTTGGTATACGAGAATTATTTCTCAAGATATTGTGGAAAAAGTATTTTTGCGGCAAGTTGCCTTTGGTGGCCATATGCAAAATGATTATAGCAGCTATGACAAACCACAAACCCTAATTCGTGTATATTCCCGCTGGAGGGATGACCAGCAGTCCGTCCTGGAGGCCAGGGACTCATTTTAACGCAATGGCTTTTAGATTTATTACCTGGCCTAGTCATATTTTTACATATATTTACCACCCTACAATAGTGTCCTAGCAAGTTTGGAAATCTTAACAAGTCATATATGAAGAAAAGAGCACAAGAGTATGCAAGATGTGAGAAAACATGATTTTCCTAGGAAAATAAACACTATTTCTTGTAAAGATTTAGCCCATTCTTTACACATTCAAGTTACAAGATACAGAATTACATATTTCAAGACCAAATTAAAATGTTTATTGTTCTTGTTTATTAAACATGTAAACAAGCAGTGATTGTGGCAATAAGAAACGACTTTCTAACATTGTAACACTTGTTCGCCTTGTCATAAAATACTGGCAGATATAGAAAGCTATGTGATTAATTTGTGTCGGAAGATTTTATGATACATTTCATAGTAATTAGTGTTTGACATTGCTCCTGCAGTGGTTGATATATTTTCAGTTTCATTTAAAAAAACTAGTAAATTTGATTATTGACATTGTATGAAAGACCTCTTAGGGAGCTATTTTCAATAAATGATTAAACATTTACAGTACATAAAATTTGGAGCGGACGTAGATAAGGGGCTAATGCGCTGGCATGCCACGATGCCGGTCCGGGTTCGATTCCCGATGTGACCACTAATAGATTTTGCCCTACCGCTCCCGTGGTTCGGAAGTCACGTAAAGCCGTTGGTCCCCAGGTTGTGTTAGAGAGGGCTCCTTAGCCCTAACTTCGCCTAGTAAAATAAGACAAACTTTAACTTTTACATATGTTGTATTTTTACTCTTAATGCTAAAATGACTATAACCCGCCCACCCATACACGTCCAGAGGTAATGACCCATCCGCCCACCCATACAAGTACAGAGATAAACCCAAAAATATTTAGTTTAATGAGTAGAAAGTGCAGTAATCTTAAGTGAGTAAAAGGTAATGATATTGAAGTATTGTACATATCTAACATAGTAATTAATATCCGGGCATATGTCCATACTTTACTACTTTCTTATAATTAGTCCTAAGCTATGTCGAGCTTAACCTCACCCATGAGTGTTCCTATTACACGGTGAGCATCTGCATTTCTTCTTTCATAGGCATCAACAATTTGAAATAAAACTACAGGATGAACTTTAACTATCAAATTTAAAGCCATTTTGTTCCACTACAGTTCAGATAAACGATGAATAAAATGCTCAATAATTGAGTCTAGTGAGTGATATAATAGATAACCTCTCGTTTAAAATTAGGTTAGGTTACGTTTACGTTTTTTGAAACAAATAAATTGACAGAAGACTGAGAATACGAGAAGACAGAAGTGAACAATGGAGGGAATGGAAGAGTGGACAGACATAATGGAACGGATTGAGAATTGTGTTAGGTGTATATTGCAAACTATTGAGGTTTACTTAACTAAAATCATATACCTTCTATTATACCTCAAGGTATAATAGAAGGTCTATGGTAAAACATTAGATGGCAGATCATAATTACAAATATTTATAACAGGAAGAATGAGAAAGAGGTTTAATTACAGCATGAAATACGGTACAGGAGGTGGAGTAAGAAACATTTTAGAAGGACATCCTGTAACTCAGAAAGCAAGGGATCGGATGTCAAGGAAGCAGGGTCATCACTGTACACATGCCAATCAGAATAAGAAAATTTTAAACACACAAAAAATTAGGCAGATGAATGCTGATGCGGCGGAGAATCAGGAGAAGCTCCGGGAAGGAGACGGTCCCGCCCATCACGAAACGAACGGCCTATAGGATGATTTGTAAAAGACCACCTATAGTAATTGGTGTTTTCCGAAATTGGCGGCGTATCCAGTTAGGGGCAGGTGGAATGAGATACTAGGGAAAGAGTTGGGAAATAAAATGATAGTCTGAGGACGGCCAACCTGAGCCTAAGGGACGAGTGGATTAGCAGCATATCCTGAGGGCCAGTGAAGGGACTGCGAGTGACTCCACCCACCCCCAAGGGCTGCGAGCGACTCCAGACTCGAACAGCCAACCTGACCCTGAGGGACGAGCGAACGCCGAATCCACTACGGCTCGTTGACAGTCTATACCTGCCGGAGACAGAGTTCCAGTGGTATGTCAACATTTGTTTAACACTTCCAGGGTTTAAGGGGAATGAAAATATAAATTCGTAAACGAAAAGAAATTTAGTAAGGGCGTTCAATATATGTTTGACCTACACCAAAGCGTAAGCCGACGGGCTCTACATTACTCATATAGGGAGCTAATAATGATCGTAATTTAAATAATACAAATATAATTCACTGGTTGAGGAATTGAATTTTGTATGTTGAGAATGTTAATTTAATTTGTAAATATATAAATACGTAAGTCCATGTAACTGATCATAGTCCGTATAAGTGTTTGTTTTGAGTTGATTTTTTTTTAAGAAGAGACCAACCTCCTTCTTAACCTTATTCTGCCCATTCCTCATAGACTATTGATCTATGTGAGGAACTTAATCAGACAGAGTAAGGGTGCGAACCAGTACAGTAGAAGGTGAATATTACTGATAAATCTTCCAGTCTAGGCTGGATTCAAACCAGCGCTAACTCTAACCGAAGCTCAAAGTCCTGACGCCTTAGACACTCGGCCACCGGCTCGCCCAAAAAATTATATAAATAATTATTCCGTTGGATATATTAACTGTTAATGTTGGATAATTCTTGGGAAGAATAAAGTAATAGTAAATAGAGCCATTTGAATATATTTAACTTTGCACTTGAAGGTATTTGTAAAATAATATAGAAATGATACTGGTTTAAATTACCTTTTTTCTGTCTTAACAGTTCTTCAATTACATTACTGCTACTGTTATGTACATTTCAAAGCATATAGCTTCATCATCAGGCATCCAAAAACGTAACTGTTTAAAACGATAAAACTATAAAACATTTAAACATATTAAAAACATGAGTCCAACACGTTTGCCGGCCGGTGATAGACACCAACTCTATCGCCGTTGTCTATCGCTGGCGATAGAGTTGTACTCATGTTTTTAATATGTTTAAATGTTTTATACTTTAAATTTATTATGTTCTACAGGTCTCTAGAGGGCAGACCGTCGGGCGTTGACCGATTCTAGACCTAACCACTTAGACAGATTGTTCGTTTCCCGCGCTCTTCATCACAGCGTTTATTTGTAGGTTAGTATTGTCCCATATATACCGTTGTTACTAGTCAATCTCTTTTACAGTATTTTAATTATTTGGAAAATGCTTAAGAGTCGGAAAAGGCCTCATAGAAGCCCAATTTGGATTTTTTTTCATAACATGTTAATAATTTTAATAATTCATTGTATGTATGTATGTATTTTGCAATGTTAATGTATAACATAATATATAAAAACAATACTTTGTTTAATTTAGTAGTTTTAATTCATCTTTGTTGTTTACTAAGTTACTTGTACAGAAATCACAGTTAGGAACTGTTAAAGAGTAACAGGTCTCCCAATGAAAGGAACAGGTATACTTGTCAAGGACAAGTAACATTTAGGCCCACCACTAATTCAAACCAAATATGATCCTCAAAGCCTTCTTCTGCATTTTAAAATCCTATTTTGTTTCAAAATGTTCATGACCCCAAATTGGAATGGCATAAATAAGATGAGGGTAAAAGCAACCATAGTACAATGTCAAAATTAGTTGCGAGTTTAAATAAAGAGTCAATTTCCTTAGTGCAACTTGCTTATTTGCAGTTGCACAAAAGAAATCTTTAATATAATGGCTGGAGCAGGGACTAAAAATCATTGTAGAGGCCTTTTTAGAGAATGAAAAATCTTAACCTATTCCCTCTTTACATTTCACAGGCTTTTCTCTTTATAAAGTTAAGTCTGGACAAAACTCACGTTAGGAGTATTATCCACTCTGATAAAAATAACTCTTATAATGTCGGCACTGGTGGCGCAGTGCTGTAACCCAGCTACATGGGGACAAAGTGTTTGGGAGATTGTAGGCGATAGGTTGTATGCTCGGTCCTCTTAATACCGACATGGCGTCCGCTTGGTGGTTGCTATCGGCGTGGACACTACTAGAGAAGTATGGGGTGTCCATGTTGGGTGGTAATCATTGTGCGGATGTTGTGGGGGAGATAACTGAGTATCAGGCTTGTCAATTAGCTGAAAATCAGACCAGCACTACGTGGTTCGGATTCCACGTAAAGCTGTAGGTCCCTTAGTTGCCCTGGCTGTTGGGCTATTAATAAATTGCCCTTTCTGAGGAACAGTTGAACTCAGTTAGTAACCAGACTACACTCATCCACACTCATCCTACACTCATAAAACCATTCATATTCGCCTTAAAATACGCACAACGTTGTGTCGGCGTCTTAAATGTAATGATAATGATAATAATATAAGAACAAGATTGGTTCCATACATGAATAATAACAAAATTTGGTCAACTGTAAAGGAAAATTGAAGTGATTTATTGTTAAGATTTTGTGTTTATTAATTATAATTGTAAGTTCTCTATCGGATTTCAAATAAATCAACGCATTTAAAGTACCTGGACTCCCGACTCTCTACAAAAGCTTCATTTATGTTTGTGAGATCTTACTCAATGGAATCGTATAAAGAATCTCAAGACTCATAGTTCAGAGCCACAGAGTAAAGAATAGTATGCTCAGAGCTCCCCATGTGTGCAGGAATCAGGATACTTGAAAGATTTTTTTATAACATTTATTTAATATTTACAATCTATTCAATACATGAATAATAAGTAAATTCAATGTGTTTCATTTGAAAGGTGTTGATGGTTGATTACCAAGACTGTAAACAACATAACGGATTAAAAACGTTCACTTAAACTAAGGAAGTCATGCCTTTTTAGTCTATAAATGTATTAACTATCGACCAGCAAATTTACAGCAAGATGGTTTTCATGTGCTTTCAAGCTTCTTTAGGTAACATAAACTAAACTTTGAGATTTTATCCTTCACGTAGTCAATTCTTATGTCTTTGTGGATTACTGCATTCCTAACATACCATGGAGCTTGCAATATAGTTCTTAGTACCTTTGACTGGAAACATTGAATAATGTTCAGATTTGATAATGATGCTGTCCCCAACAACTGTATGCGATATGTCCACACTGGCTTCAAGACAACTTTGTACAATAACAGTTTATTTTCAGTGGAGAGGTGGGATATTTTTCCAAAAAGCCTTACATTTGTAAAAATGTTATATTTAGTTAAAATCATTTATTCTATATATGGCTCTGCCATGTCATCGCCTAGTTGAGTTAGTAGAGTGTTGTTTAAGGAAACATTTGGACAGTTTTCCAAATGAAGCGTAAATGTAATGTGTGTAGATTTACTCTCGTTTACTTGTATTCTTCAACGTTTTATCCAATCTGTCATTGAATTTAAAACATCTTGCAAGATCTGAGAAGCTATAAAAGGGTTCCGATGGGAAGCAAGGACTGCAGTATCATCTGCGAATGCAGATAGTTTCTTGGTGTGTTGGAATATCAATAAAGGGCCAAATACAATACCCTGTGGACTTCAGATTCAATTAATTTCAGATTTGAATAACAATTTTGAAATTGTATTCCAAAGTATCTTTGGGATAGGTAAGATTTTATTAGTTTGCAGAAATTATGAGGTAGAAGTGATTTAATTTTGAACAACAGCCCATCATGCAGAATTTATCAAAAGCCTAGTCACTTTCTATAATGAGTAATCAATCGCCTCAATGGGAGAAAGGGTTGATGTGAATTCCTGAAACCAAATATTGTTTATATCATGGTCATTCTTTTCAGCTGCCGGGAGGTCCTGTTAAAGTTTCTTTTATTAACAGAATTTCATGAATTTTGCCAGATTCTTCACAAGCAACGTTTCTCAGCAATCTTTTGTTTTATGTAAAATGGTTAGTTAATTTGATTAATAGTTTCATTACGCAGTTCCGGAGTTGATTTCCAAGCAGAAGCCTGAACGGAAGAAGTGAAGATTTCAACTGCATTATTTATGTATCCTCCGATTTTTAAGGGAATGGTCAGATTTAAGGTATTGTTCAACAACTCTCGAAATCGATCCCAATCAGTATTGCTTTTGACAGTGTAGGATGTTTTCGTTTGGCATAATAAACGAGCTTATGGTCAGCATCAAAAGGCGAATGATCAGATGAAAGATCAAGAGATGAGGTGATATCCACGTAATTTTGAGAAATATCTTTGGTTACAAAAAAAGTCAAGCAGGTCTGGAATTTTGTTTTTCATCTGTTGGTCAATAAGCAGGGTGACCAGCTGATAAATAATTTAAGTTATTATTATCTATACATTTTAGCACAGATTTATTCCCCTAGGATTACTATTCTTGATCACCATATTACATGTTTAGCATTGTAGTCACCTCCTGCCAGGAAGCAAGGACAAATTGAACTGAAAAACTGATTTATTTATCTATTCCAACGGTGACCACCATTTTACAATATTTTGACAGTGAGATATACATGCGACAAAGATACAGCATTTTACATTAGCATGCTAATAAGTGATGAAAGATGACTTATGCCATTAAGCTAGACTTGATAATAACTTGTATAAATATTACAAACAATAACTATGTACAACATTGATGAATATTTAAATAAATTAGACATGGCAATACTTTTTGGTTATATATGTACATTGATGGCAACATGCAATTTGTGAGCAAAGTGCAATGAACATTTAAAAGACCAACAGTCTTTTAGTTAGATTGATTGATTATGTATGTAAATATATACGTTGATAAATAGATTTAGAATGAGATAACAAAGATATATTAATGATGACTATAGAAGGTAACAGCAATAAACTACGATAAAAGTAACAACAACAATAATATACGAGTAACAATATACTACGATACATGGTAACAATAATATATAGGTAACATCAATAAACTACAGTAAGAAATAAAAATATGATATGCTATGACACAGAAATTATCAGATAACAAGATAAAGTAACAGATAACAGACAGAACGAGACAAAATACTTCCCCCTCCCCCCCTACAATGTGGTTGTGGCCCTTTAGAGGCGCCACCAAGAAACACAACACTGCTAACACAAAAATTGTGGGTAAGGAGCTTCAGAAGAGTAGCCTCTGGACGTCTCACTTGAATGATCCTGGCGATGGTCCAAATAAATCTAGCCGAGAGTAGACGTCTTCGCTGGTTCTCAGAAGTCTCGAGATTCCGTGGTTAAGAGTGTAGTTGGTCGGCTGGTATCTCCTTGTGAAGACTGTCCTGGATCTGATGCCCCTGGGAATGGTTAGGCAAATAATGGTCAAAAGTTCAGCACAATCGATGATCCCATTCACTAGTTTGTAAAGGAAGATGATATCACAGACCCGACGTCTCACCGGCAGCGGCTGTATGTCAAACTGAAATTCTAGAGCTGTTACTGGTACTTGTAGGAAGGGGAAACCAAGTTTGAGGCCTAACAGTCTGACGAAACGTGTTTGGATTCTGTTTAGGATGTCCATGTGGCCTACTTGGTAAGGAGACCAAATGATGGAACAGTACTCTAGTATCGGACATGCAAGTGATTTGTAGAGGGTGACTAAGGTCGAAGGTCATTTAAGGGGCCTTGTAGAGCAGTATATAAAACCCAGTAAAGAGGAGACTCTAGAAGAAATTTACACCAGATGGTCGAGTGGGCAAAGAGAGGGAGTAGTGATCACACCCAGATCCTTGATTCTCTGGACAACACCAAGACTGCTTCCGTCAATGCAATAGTCATACTCATGCACCACGTCACTACGACTGAAGAACATAACGACACATTTCGAGACGTTGAGTTCCATAGCATTCAACTTACACCAGTTGCTAATGTTGTTGAGCGAGTGTTGGAGTTCTTCTTGGTTTTGTGTCGAAGTGATTTTATTGAAGACCTTGATATCGTCAGCAAACAGAAGGAACCTTGTTGTGATAGAATTGCAGATGTCATTGACGAACAAGTTGAACAGCAGCGGGCCCAGGTGGGGAACCTTGAGGCACCCCTGAAGTAACTGAGAAAGGGGTAGACTGCTTTCCATCAAATCTAACAATGATAGTGCGGTCAGATAGATAGCTTTCCATCCAGTGGAGCAATGAGCCACAGATGCCATATCCTTCGAGTTTGGCAATCAACAGTCGATGGTCTATCCTGTCGAAAGCCTTACTAAAATCCAGATAAACGCAATCTAATTGGGAATGATCAGTGAATGCTGACATTATGGAATTTTGAAAGACAAGGAGGTTTGTACATGAGGAGCGATTCTGCGTGAAACCATGTTGCTCAGGAACAATGTGTCTGCCAAGTTGGAAACTCAAAGAGTCAAGAATAAGACTTTCATAGACCTTGGACAAGGCGGGCTGAATAGCTATTGGCCTGTAATTTCTAATGTTGATTTTGCTGCCAGATTTATATATAGGGACAACAAAACTCTACTTCAATGATGATGGAAAAATGCCCACTGACAGTAGTTTAGCAAAGTAAATTTGGAGATGAGGGGCAAGTACAGGAGCACAGTATTTGAGTACAGCAGGTGGAATGTCATCCGGCCCAGCCCCTTATTTTGATCAAGTGCTTCTAATTTTCTCTGAACGTCCATGGCTGAAAAGGTACAGCTGCTAATTGACTGATTCAATCCATAAGTCATAAGTTGATTGTGGTACATTGCTCACTTTGAAAACAGATGAAAAGAATCTAGAGAAAAGGCGACATTTTCCTTCGGCATCAGTACCTTCATCTGAGTCGAGAAACATAGAAGATGGAAAAGTGGTGCTGCTTTTTTGGGAGTTTACATACGACCAGAAAGATTTTATATTCAAAGGAATGCTCTCCTCAATCTTGATCAAATATTCAGAGTGGCATTGACTGGTAAGTAACCTGCAGATTCTTCTCGTATTTTGGAAATTGATATAATCTTGTCGTGACAGTGACGATTTATATTTCTTGTGTAGGATCTTATTTTGAATTACCAGTCTTCTAAGATTTTTTGAACCAGTGTGGAAAATTGGAGTTGGCAGATGTTCTAATAGGTGTGTACTGTTTGATAGCTGTTACAAGGTAGTCGCAAAAGTCGCCAAATTCTTCATCAATTTTTTGTTGATCAGTCGAAGCAGGATAGTTAAGTCGGAACAAACTATCAAGTACAGCCCTCACATCGCAACGTCGAAAGTCATAAAAGTGTCTGGAATTCTGAGAGGTTGGCGAGTCCATAACACTAAGAGAGAAGGCCAAAGCAGGGTGGTGTAGATCTTCATGCAATAACAGGTCATCAGCATTCCTTACCTCGAGACCATGATCAGAGGAGAACACCAAGTCAAGGCAAACCCCTCTGTAATTTACGACCCCGCTGACTTGGGCGAGTCCGTGCGATGAGAGGGTATCCGTGATGTAGCGTGAAGACAGAGTTAATCTAAAAGGATCTAGGTAGGTCCAGTTTGTTTCCGGTAGAATAAAATGGTCTGAGATGTTAAAATTAGGCGGACAGTATAGGGAAGAAATAGTCAAAGGACCCATCCATTTTTCAA
This sequence comes from Stictocephala bisonia, assembly GCA_035578905.1. Classification (NCBI taxonomy): domain Eukaryota; kingdom Metazoa; phylum Arthropoda; class Insecta; order Hemiptera; family Membracidae; genus Stictocephala; species Stictocephala bisonia. Next base: position 24,971 of record JAQJVL010000931.1, on the reverse strand, counting down.
CCACAACACTGGTAGATTGAAAATTATTTTGCTAAAATTTTGAAATTTCATTATGTTTGATAGAAGTTTTAATTAGCTCAGCACTTCCCCCATGAGTGGTATTGTCGGGGTTGTTGGTGCTATAAATAGAAAGATTTGGAATATTAAAGTAATTTAAGTCAGTGAGATGTGTTTCAGTTATTGGCATTATATAAATGTTATGCATTGAAATAAAAATCTTAATATGTTGGGCCAAGCCGTTGGCATTCCAGAGACCAATCCTATAGAAGTTAGTCACTTCAGTTTTGAGATGACGGTTGTTAGTAGGTTGATCAGGTTGTACCTACTTGTTGGGCTTGTTGAGACATGAGCATTTCAAATTTGTTGAGAAATAGATCGATTAATTTATTTAAATTTTCTCCTGCAATTGTTTGACCTGATGTTACACCTGCGTACGTCAGAGATGATGTAGTTGTTGTTAAAGAAGATTCTCGAGCCTGAGAAACAGGTGATGGTAAGTTTTTAACTACTTTGTCTTTCCCCGGTGGTGAAGAAGTCCCTGATCCTTTTGAAACATTCAAACGTATAGTAGGGAAAGTTTTGATTTTAACGTCTCTATATACAGAGCATCTTTTATAATTAGCAGGGTGCTCACCACCACATAGTACACAGTAGCGAGAGATTCTTTAGATTTGTTACAACTATTGTATGGTGATCAGAACCGCATTTCACACAACGATTTTGGTACCAACAGTAGGATTTGGTATGCCCGTACCGTTGACACTTTTTGCACTATACCACGTCATTACGTTTATAGGGAGGTCCAAATACATTTCTAGCATTTATTAAGAACTGTACATTGAAAATGTCCTTGATATTGGGTGCGGGCTCTAAGTCTACAAAAAATATAAACAGAGGATCTTTAGATCTAGAACTTTTCAGATTTGTAATGTTTCTAACAGCATAACCATGAGCTTCTATAGCTGCTTTTATATCCTGAAGTTCAGTGGAAAAGTGCATGTTTTTAAGCACAACTCTGTAGGCCCTGTCCTGTTTAATTTGATAAGTATGAACGCTTACCTTCATGTCAGTTAAATGTACTAGGGTATGGTATGGTTCTATGTTTACAGCATTAATTTTTACCTTCTCTCTGGTAATACAATTGTATGAATACGGATTCTTTGTGATCACTTTTTCAATACTTACAATCATATTCTTGATATCGGAAATGTTTGGGACAAATATTGGTGGAGGACGGAGGTCTTACCTCTGCTTTGTTGGCGTCTTGGTCATGAGCCATTTCTTCATCTGCAGTTTGTATAGGATAATATAGAAACTCAAAACTATTGCGTAAGTTCATAGCATTGTTCATATTAGACCCCGTACAAGGTTTTTTGACATTCAACCCATTACCTGAGGGCAAAAGTCTATTATTCCTGATCGGCACCTTTTTCCAGCCGTTTTTGTTTGTTGTCTCATCTTCACGTTGGTTGGGAGGATCTTTCATTAGAGCAATAATTGTGGTCTTTGCCCATATCGATAATCAAAACTTTGTTTACACTTTACGGGTTGACCTTTGAGGTACTCATTTACTTTGCAGTTACGTTCAGATCAATATATTGATAAGAAAATACACAAGTAAACACAAAAACGCGAACTTCCCTTACATATTTTAAGTATTTTTAAAATTAAAATGAACAATAATTATTAAATATTTATAGAAAAATATCAGAACGAAATTAACGCAGTTTTACCAGGTATAGTAGAAGGTCTATGGTTTTACACAGATGGGCATCAAACAGCTGGATTGAAAGATAGCACATTTCTTTGTTTGCGTGGTATCATGATTCATGAGATGAAATAGGTTATGTTGTCAACTTTATACTATTTTGTTTATATATATTGTGTACAGTTTACAATGCATAATGGGCGTAACCTATGTCTTTCAAATTACCATGACCTGCCCAAATAATTAATTTGTATTTAATGCAGTGGTGAGAATTTCATTTTTATTACGTTATCTTAATTTTAAGTTTCTTTCTAAATTTTGTACATGGGGCCCCTTTAAAAGTATTTCAATTTTTATTCTAGTTTTTATACTCATTTATTTTATTATATGTATAGTTCATATTATCAATTTATATGTTGGCTTTTATCCCTGTATTATTTTATATTTATTTAGGAACAATCTCATTTAAGATGATTTAAAATAAATAAAAATTATACTGTTTAAAAAAATCCTGCCATCACTGTTCACTAGCTTATATAGTGATTCTATATGTTAGACCATTTTTGCCACTGTTGTAAGGATAAATTAAAAATTCTTATAAAATATTGCAAATATTATAACTATAACAAAATATAGGCTATATAATTTGAAATGATGTTCAGGGAAATAGAAGATTAAAAAAATCTTCTTTACGGTAATTATGCACTCTAGACGCTTCTGAAAATGCAATTTCTTGTGAAAAAGTGGTAAAATTTAAATATATAATTCTTGAAGGGGATTTTACTTGTTTTTTAATGCCAAATAAGAATATATAATTTGTTTTTCAATAAAATTAATTTTTTGGCCCGAAAAATACTCTTTACTTACCAATTAGAGTATTATCAAACATAACCTAACTTATCCTAAAGGTCTATACTCAACAAATTTCATAATTTGCATTAAATTCTAGTCCTTAGTATCCTTGACGGCCTGCAGGCTGTCTCTCCGGCAAGAATACGTGCGAATTTGTGTTTGGTGGCTAGTCATAACTCCTATTAACATTGTGCTTATAGGCACCATAGGTGATTTGCCGTGAACGTAGTTTTTCCTTGATATCTTGAGAAAAAATTTGTATTAGCATGAAAAACTACATTAGCCTATATATATCAAAAAATGGTAATTGTATAATATTATTTAGTCAAGCTCAAATCTTTTCATACTTTGATTTTACACTTTTAGGATGCTAAATACCAATATTTAGTAAAAATTAGATGTCGGAGGATAGAGTTAGTATCATTGGTGATACATGTGTATACACAGAGGCCGCCCATATACATCGCGCCGCGGCAGTTATGGTAAGCATAGCCTGTTATAGAATATGTTTTAACAAATTCTACTGACTGAAAAGTGGTTTGCGACAGTTAAAATACGTTAATACAGGTTCATTCTACAATATCCTAACCTAACCATAACTACTGCGGTGCGATGTATATGAGCGGCCTCGGTGTATACTAATGTATCACTAATGATAATAACTATATTTTTCGCTAATTTTTACTAAATATTGGTATTTAGCATTTCAAAAATGTATTATCAAAGTATGAAAAGATTTGAGATTGATTACGTAATACTATAGAATTACCAAAAAAATTATGAAAAAATCACGAAAAATAACAAAAATAAATCAAAAAATAACATTTTCAAAAATTTAGAATTTTTTTTATAAACGTCAGTGGAAAATCCATGATTTTTCCTTCCACATTTCGGGTTATTTTTTCTTATTCTTTCTCGCAGATTGCCAAGTACCTTAAGGTAGTAATGTTGATTGATTGTTTGACCTTCAGGAAATCAGTCAGGGTACAAATCCCATGAATATCGAAAAAAAAACAATCATCATTGCTTTAAATTTTTACTTGCTCATTCTTGCTTTTTTTGCTCTCGGTGAAGTTGGAGTTTTCAAATGCATGGATTGGCGCTTTGTTTCCGGATCATACATAAAAAACCAGGATTCATCACATGTTATTTCCTTTTCCAATAAATTTGGGTAATTTTTAATGGCATCCAAAATGTCAGTACAAACATTTTTGCGAGTTGCTTGTTGTTCAAACGTGAGAATTTTTGGCACCATTTTGGAGCACACTTTTTGCATGTTCAAATTTTCATGTAAAATTTGCCGTACACATTGTTTATCAATGTTTACAGTTTCAGATATTGCACGAATACTCAATCGACGATCAGACCGAATCAAACTAGAACATTTTTCGACATTGTCATCCGTTTTTGACATTGAAGGGCGACCTGGCCGCAAATCATCTTCAGCGTCTTGTCGGCCATTTTTAAAACGTTTGAACCATTCAAAAACTCTTGCACGGGATAAACATTCACTGCCGTACACTTCTTTAAGTAAATTATAAGTTGCAGTATCGGTTTTTCCAAGTTTGAAGTGAAATTTAACAAAAATTTGTTGTTCTATTATTACACTAACAATTTTTTCGCAAAAATAAAACAACAATGTTAACGGAAATGAAGGTTATGACTAAACTGTGTTACTTACGCAAATGAGGTTAAGGGCATTTTGAAGAGAAAGCTTCACACTAAACAGCTGACAGTCAATGGCAGATTACGCATGTGCACTTGTACCGCCGCAGCGTCAGTCTCGTTATTTAATAGCCACATCTCGTATGTAAACAAAAAACTACAATGAGAAAATCGAACTATGTACACACCATTTACAGCTGTTCCGATTTTGTTGATTTTCATATGATAATATGTGTTCCACATACCAACACTAACCCTCTACTCACATATATTGGGAAATGTGTGGAGAAATGACGATTAAAATGATATCAAATAAGCATAACAAATTATTGTAGTGTGTCTTTACGGTAGTTAACCGAACTATTACATAGTTCTCGTTTTTGTGACAACTAACATCCATAATTCCCCATAATGCTATTGCGTAACCGACAACTAATATCGGGAGGGTTAACAGCTATTTTTATTTCATGTTCTAGTCCTAGATTTTATCAAATAACCTACTTTCTTGTTTGGTATAGTCAAAGTCAAATTTCTTTATTTACATACTCTTAAAGTACAGCAATGGCGTCAATCCTTAATAACTAAAATTGTCTTGTATTGTGCAATGTTTTAGATTACAAATCATTTAATAAATAAGTTAAAACCAAATTATCAAGTTGTCAAGAGTTAAAATGAACAAAAATACCATCAAACAATTTTTTTAAAAATAAAAACAGCAATGGTAGTTAAAAGTTATAGGAATAGGTTAGAGAAGTATTAGTTAAAAATTACAATACAGGAGATTGTAATCAAAATTTAAATTAAAGTCGAAATCTTGTTAGATATCGTCATTGTTTATGTATTCATCTAGGGGTAGAAAGGTCTAGTTGTTAGCCAGTTGTTCAATGAAGTAGAAGGGTCTAGTTGTTAGCCAGTTGTTCAATGAAGTTTTTAGGGAGTAGAAAGGTCTAGTTGTTAGCCAGTTGTTCAATGAAGTAGAAGGGTCTAGTTGTTAGCCAGTTGTTCAATGAAGTAGAAGGGTCTAGTTGTTAGCCAGTTTTTCAATGAAGTAGAAGGGTCTAGTTGTTAGCCAGTTGTTCAATGAAGTAGAAGGGTCTAGTTGTTAGCCAGTTGTTCAATGAAGTAGAAGGGTCTAGTTGTTAGCCAGTTGTTCAATGAAGTAGAAGGGTCTAGTTGTTAGCCAGTTGTTCAATGAAGTAGAAGGGTCTAGTTGTTAGCCAGTTGTTCAATGAAGTAGAAGGGTCTAGTTGTTAGCCAGTTGTTCAATGAAGTAGAAGGGTCTAGTTGTTAGCCAGTTGTTCAATGAAGTAGAAGGGTCTAGTTGGTAGCCAGTTGTTCAATGAAGTAGAAGGGTCTAGTTGTTAGCCAGTTTTTCAATGAAGTAGAAGGGTCTAGTTGTTAGCCAGTTGTTCAATGAAGTAGAAGGGTCTAGTTGTTAGCCAGTTGTTCAATGAAGTAGAAGGGTCTAGTTGTTAGCCAGTTGTTCAATGAAGTAGAAGGGTCTAGTTGTTAGCCAGTTGTTCAATGAAGTAGAAGGGTCTAGTTGTTAGCCAGTTGTTCAATGAAGTAGAAGGGTCTAGTTGTTAGCCAGTTGTTCAATGAAGTAGAAGGGTCTAGTTGTTAGCCAGTTGTTCAATGAAGTAGAAGGGTCTAGTTGTTAGCCAGTTGTTCAATGAAGTAGAAGGGTCTAGTTGTTAGCCAGTTGTTCAATGAAGTAGAAGGGTCTAGTTGTTAGCCAGTTGTTCAATGAAGTAGAAGGGTCTAGTTGTTAGCCAGTTGTTCAATGAAGTAGAAGGGTCTAGTTGTTAGCCAGTTGTTCAATGAAGTAGAAGGGTCTAGTTGTTAGCCAGTTGTTCAATGAAGTAGAAGGGTGTAGTTGTTAGCCAGTTGTTCAATGAAGTAGAAGGGTCTAGTTGTTAGCCAGTTGTTCAATGAAGTTTTTAGCTTCTTTCCTGAGAGAGTCTTCATGTGTGCTGGTAGTAGATTGTAGAGTTTCTTGCCCATATAGGAGGGGTTTTTTTCATATAGTGTGAGGTGATGTGCTGCTAAGGTATAGTTTACAGCATGACGTGTGTAGTGGTCATGCTGGTCAGCTACTCGTGGCAGGCTCCTTTCATCCACAAATAGTATGACATCTTGGATGTAAAGGGCAATTACTGTCATAATTTTGAGCTCCTTGAATGCTTCTCTACAGGTGTCTCTTGGGCCAAGGCAGTGTATAACCCTTATGGCTTTTTTCTGGAGTATTAAAATCCTCTGTAAGTTCTGTTGAGTAGTTCCTCCCCAGACAGATATGCCATATCGAAGGTGTGATTCGAAAACAGCAAAACACGTTCTAGCGGTAGCTATGTTGCCAATGGCTTTTGTCTGTTTTAGGACATAAATGCTGGTGTTGAGCCTGCTGCATAGTGTGTCCACATGCTGTGTCAAGTTTACATTTTCATCAATAGTTACCCCTAGAAATTTAGTCGTTTGTTTCATGTCAAAGTCTGGTAATGCTGGCACTTGGTCTCACCTTCTACCAAGAGCTAGTTGGTTTGTTTTAGACATGTTGACCACCAGGTCATTAGCGTGACAGTACTGGTAAGCTGTATGCAGAGAGATGAATGACCTTACGGCTAGTTGGTCGGAGGAGTTTTCTGCGGAGAGCAGGGTGATATCGTCAGCATACATAAGTATATTAAATAGCCCACTGAGGTGTTGCGGCATATCATTAGTGAACAGTAATGATCATAGGGCCAAGGACAGTGCCTTGTGGGACCCCTCTCTTTACTGGAAGAGGCTTTGATCTCACGCTGTAAATTTTATCTCCTTCCGCATGTTTAATTTCTACCAACTGCCTGCATTCTTTCAGGTAACTCCTAAACCAATCTATAGCAGATCCTTTTATTCCCAGGTTGTCAAGTTTGTGTAAAATGAGATTATGTCCAAGGCAGTCAAATGCTTTGCTAAGGTCAAGCATGATGCTAGTGACTAGCTGTTTATACAAGTTGGTATAAACACAAGTGAAGTTAGGACAACATAAATTCATTACAATATAAGTAGTCCTACGTAATATATGTACTTAGCCTATATTGCAGTAAATTTTTTGTTTTGTATAGACAAATTTTCATGTAGACCTATAGAAGCCGGTTGCGGAGGAAGAAGTGGCAAGAGATGCTGTGTGAGGCAACACAGCAGATTATCGCTAGCTGCTACTACCCTTTTGCTATATTACGGATGGTCCCTTGCTGTCAGCTGTAATACAGACATGTCAGCTTCCCTAGCTAAGGCCACACCATCCTGCATTCTTATTATTAATATCTTTCTCTCTGTGTTAAAAAGGATCAGTTACACTTCTTACCACAAATAAACAAAGTAATTAAATGTTTTTGGAATTTCCCGTTACTAGCTTACTCCATGAGACTGGGGCTCTGTGGGACAGTGTGCTACTGGTGCATGCACAATGCGCTCCCGTGCATCCAACAAGCTGCTTCTTATGAAAATCTAAGTGTAACATTCACTTTTATTGTATCTTATATGAATCAAATTGGTTAAAATGGAGACTGCCTGACAGCAAAATGAATGTATTGTAAACATTAATATAGTTTGTGTTGCAAATAGTATTAATTATGAAGACTTATATGTTGTATGGATTATAATTGATAGTTCCAAACTATTTAGAAATTTATTCATCCCATAATAAATACATAAATTAATTTCTATTTTTTATAACACCACATTATTAATTTTTAAGATATTAAAATCGTTGGTAAATGAAATTATATTTTAAAATGTGTATCCTGATTTATTGTAGGTTCATAATCAGCAACAGCATATTTAAAAACATGAGTGTGACACTTACTTTGCGAGTTACAAGTGATAAACGAAAGCCTGGAACTAAACCCTCTAAGACGAAAGGAGAGAAAGTTGATCATATTATAAAAAAACTCAGTAAGTTATATTTTAAAACATTCTTTTTCTAATATTGTTCTTATAAGATTTGAGTAATATATATTTTAATTATAGATTTTAGATTTCCACCAAGTTGGATTGAGACTTGGGCATGGATCCTTGCAGCTGAACAAGGACCTCTTCAAAGTTCTTGTTTTCAAGCAATCTGAAAAGCGTGCTCCGGGTGACTTAGGATTTAATTCTTCAACCATACATGAACTCAGGGAAAACAGCAATTATTTTTTAAATGATACCCAAAGGGGAAAAATGAAACAAATATTTCTTAAATTGTAACCCACTAAATATGTAACTGAATGGTACTAGTATGGGATGCTACAGATATAACAGTTTTAGAAATTTTGTTTTTCAATTTTTTAGTGGTTTGTAAATAGCTGTTTGGTGTGTATTGGCGTAAGTCAAATTTTGTATGTTCTGATTGTTGTTTGTTTACAACCAATGACCTGCTGATAAGTTTAGAAGTTGAGTATATCAGTCTGTGGTTCATCAGCATTTATATAATTAGAATATGTTTGTAAGATGAGTTATAAGTTTTATAATATTATAGATTTTTGATTACTACTTTGGATGTCCCATCCGTTAAAAAAAGGTATTATAGAATAAAATAAGTTTATTCAAAAAATTTTACATAATTGTGGCCCCGCTAAGTAACAAATAATACTTGTCAGCGGGGTCCATCTGAACTATAACATATAATACATCAAATAAATTAGTACATAGTAATATAATAAATTTAACATATTCTTATCAATAATTGTATTAGAAACAATGGCAAATGGTGGGCAAATAATTCACCTAGTGTATAAGTGGCAAACTTAAACAAGTTAACTGATATTACATAGATAGTACTATGATGTACTATGATTATATTTATAAAAAGGTTGTTCCCAAAGATGGTGCCTTTGTACATTTCATGAGGAATGGGTGGAGCTGATTAACCTCCCCTTACTCCAACTTAAAATCAGGTTTCTCTGCCAGATGTGATTTAACATGTTCTCAAACTATACAGATGCTTTAACTAGTCAGTTCAGTATCAGCTCCAACCATGTGCACTACATACTCCAAGCTTACATGTTTTTTCTGTATTGAAAAATTTTCAATGATGAAATAAACAAGAAATCAGCTTAATTAACCTATTCAACTGATAATTCCAAAAGTTCTCATTTGTAATGTGATTCTTACAGTACTAACACTACCCAATATTGTGTATTAATTGTTATGTACTATGGAATGTATTCAGTGTGATATTGTGTTTCAAAGTGTTTGGTGTTATATGTAATCCAGATTTTAACTAACTTCATAGTTGTGGTGTTATAGTTCACTAATCCACTAACTCCAAACTAATAAAAAACTGAAAACTAAGGCAGTCAGTACTATTCATGAACCAAATTGGTCAGTAGTGATGCGTTTTGTTGAATGTAAGTACACTAACAGTATACATTTAATAAAAATTATATGTATCTAACAATGAATTGAATTGACTCCAGTATTAACAACTTACACTAATATTTAAAAGTAAATAACAAAAATACACAATTCTACTAAATTTACTGAGAAAAAACTCATTTATTAATCATGAACTTATAGTACATAATATTTATGTAGTCAGTAAGTAATTTCCTAGTCAACAACTTTAATTAGTTTTATAAGTAGTTAATAGTGAAATTTAAGGGGGATAACAATTAAGCACATTCAATTAAAATTATTCATAATTACAAGTAATATGATGATAACTTCCAGTATAACCTACTAGGCTATATTCTTAAAATTAATTTCACAACTATTATCAGTACCTACTACTATAGGTTATTTATAACCATATAAATTAAAAAAATTAATTCTGCAAAACAAGTGTGCTTATTCATGAAAAATAACACAAACAAAAGATGTGAAGCAGCCCATCGAGGTTGATTATATCAGAAAATATAATATATGGTTTGGCTTTGCCAAAATCTGTATAAACTACAGTATTTCATAAATTTATAATAGTTAAGCCCTGAAATACTTTACTAGCTATCATTTGAAATATAATTTAACTAATCAGTAATAAAAATATATCACTTGTAAAGAAAGTAACAATAATTAATTATCAATGTTTTCAACAATATCAACAGAAATAACAAAAATAGACTATAGCAGATAATAACATTAGCAAAGATGTAAAAATAGGCTCAACTAACATAAATATTTAATAATAATAGACTATATAACAAGAAATAAAAACAATAACAAGAGCTGAAATAAGATTTAGGTAGAATAATAGTAGTCTGTCCAGCAAACTCAACCAATTAAGTTATTATTTTCAAATATGAGCCACTGATATACCATCCTTTTAAATTTGCAAAATTCCATTTCATTATAGATTTCCACTGGCAATCTATTGTATAGATTAGGCACAATAACACTTGGTACTCTCTCTCTCTCTCCAAAAACTGAGAACACTGTCTGTACTTTTAGTTTTTCTATATTTCTTGATCGAAAAGAGGTATTTTTTAAATTAGGAATTTTATGAGTCATCAAAAAAATGGGCAATAATAATGCTGTATTTATAAAATCCCTTTGGTGTAAGGGATTAGCTTTTTAGAATACATTCCCTTCATTGTGTTTACCAAATAATAAGTTCAAACATTTACGCTGTATGTTTTCAATTTTGTTCAAATGACAATCAGCAGCTGTTCCATATAATATTATTCCATATCTTACAATAGATTCAGTTAAAACCTTATAAACAGATATCTTTTATTTCTCATCTAGGAAATTTTTGAGCCTGAAGAAGGTTGCTGTACACGAGTAGTTTTCTCAGAATTGTCTTAATATGATCATTCCATATCAGACGTTTGTCTAGTTATGCCAAGTTAGTGACATTTATTCTTTATTTCAATTTTAGTACAGCTACAATCTGTAACGTGGGTGTAAGAAAGCAAATTTTGGCAAGTACACTTGTGTTGTGGCAAGTACACTTACAGGTATCATTGTTATTTTTTTATTTCTCAAATGAAGAATCATCATAACGGTTTTATTTGGATTAATTATAAGTTCCATGTCTTGCTTCCACTTATTAATCTTATCAAAACTTATGTGCAATCTCTTTTGAGCTGTAGCTAAATTGTGGTAGGACACAGCTATTAATGTCATCAGCATAACCCTAAATATTTACATCCTTTACCTGACTAAATATTTTTTTAATGTAAATGTTGAATAGTATTGGGCCAAGATTACTTCCCTGTGGTACTCCAAAAGGGCATGGCGTACTTTTACTATATGTATCACCAATTTTAACCTTAAATGTTCTATTTTCTAAATAGGATTTAAATCAATTCAAAACCTATATCTTCAAGCTCTTTAATCATAGTTTTGTGTTTTATTGTGTCAAAAGCCTTTGTTAAGTGAATAAACAAACACTAAACATAACAACCCTTATCTACTTGAACATTAAAAACTTCACCAACCTATTTTAGTACAGCTTCTGTTCCTTTCCCTTTTTGTAATGCAAATTGACTTTCACTCAAGATTCTCCCCTCACTCAAATATTTATTAAAGCATTAGCATACATACTTCTCAAATACCTTTTCTATACTGGGAAGAAGAGCAATCGGGCGATAGTTTTCATATTTACTTTTCTGCCCCTTCTTGTATATTGACCTGATAACTGAAGTTTTTAAACACTCAGGGAATGACCCAGATACAAGGATATATTTATAGCTTTTGAAAGTGTTGGTGCTAGATTATCTGATAACATGTTTAGCTCTTTATATCTAATATTATCAATCCCACAGGCCTTTTTTGTATTTAAATTAATTAAGATATCTCTGACTGATTTCTGATTTGACATTGGTATGTAAAAATTTTGTTGAATCGGGTTACCAATATTTATATCTCTTTCATTGAAATGAAATGAAATGAAAATCGTCTTTATTCATCATTTGTAATCATGTACAGAGAATGGCGTCATCATATATATATAAATTATCATCCTTATCACTTATCATAATAATGCTAATGTAAGTAGTCTCAGTGGAAGAATTCATCAACTGAATATAAAGGTTTAGTTAAAAAGTAATTTTTTAGATTATTTTTAAATTTTTTAATGTTGGAAAAGTTTTTTAAGATGTTGGGAAGAGTATTATAACCTTTTATGCCTGTGTATGTTGTTTTTTTCTCAAAGAATCCTAGTCTATGAGATGGTATCGAGTAATTATTTCTATTCCTTGTGAAATATTCGTGAAAATCCCCTACCAGTGAGACAGTGCTTGAATTTTGAACAGTATACAAAATACATTGATAAATATAGTTACTGTATACAGTCATTATACCTAGTTCTGTAAATTTATCCTTAACCGATTCTTGCCAATTTAATTTCAACATAATGCGGATTGCACGTTTTTGTAATATCAAAAGCCTGTCCATGTTAGTTTGGGAAGTTCCTCCGTAGATATTAATTCCAAAAGATAAATGTGAATGAATGTGGGCAAAGTAAATTAGCTTTAATGATTCAAGTTTACAAAATTTGGATAGCCGGTAAAGTGCAAATAAGCCTGATGAAATTTTGTTTGCCACATGATCAATATGATGATTCCAACTCAATTTACTATCTATGTGCAATCCAAGAAATTTGATGTTTTCAACCTTTTTTATTTCTACACTGTCCATTTGCAGAGTTGGTAATATCGGATTGATATTGGTTTTTATATTAAAATATGTAAAATTAGTTTTAGAAAGATTTAGCAATAATTGGTGATTTGATAGAAAATTCCTAATATCTCTCAGGATATCTATGGCAGAAATCTCTATCTCATGATTTGATTTTCCACTAACAAGAAGATTGGCATCATCAGCATATAAGCAAATGGTATTTTTTATAACGTTAGAAATTACACTAGGTAGCCCTTTCATATAGCAGAGAAACAGTAACGGCCCCAAAATGGAGCCTTGAGGTACACCATGTTTAATTGTTCTTAACTGTGATTTAATTTGGATTAACTGGTTGTAATTGTTTATATTCATAATTTCAACAAACTGTTTTCTATTAGCTAATCATCAGTGCAGCTAATCATTACGAAGACTTTTGCTGCACTGATGCTTAACTTCCAAAACTCCACTTATAAATTGATCAGCAAATCTATTAGATATTTGATCGGCAGTTCCTTCCGTTACATCAATAATCTGTTTATCATTATTCAAGGTTTTACCTCTTCCCAATATTCTATTTACACCCTGCCACATTTTGCTGGTGTCCTTAACTGCGGTTTGAAATAATTCTTTGAAATATTGACTTTTCCTTAATTTTATTTCCCTATTAACTTTATTTCTAAATTTATTATATTGCTGCTTGTGATTTTTATTACTAGGATCTGGGAAACTGCTGGCAAAACTGACACAGGTCGATAGTTTTCGGGTAAAGTTTTATTTCCCTTTTTAAAAAGAGGCTTGCTTTCTGAAAATTTAAATTGATAAGGGAAAATCCCACTTTGAAAAGACTGATTAATTATCAAACTTAATGGTTCATCAACAATTTTGCTAACACTTCTAAGTACTTTTGTAGGTATTTCATCCCAGCCTGCAGACATTTTGTTTTTCAAAGACAAAATTATTTGTTCAGTTTGTTTACTTGAGATCGGTGGAATATTGATGTCTAAGGTAAATGTTTTTGAATTATCCTGAGTATTACTTAAATCAAAATTGGGCATATTTTTGTTTGCTACCACAGTAAATTTTTCATTGAAATGATTAGCTATATTGAATCCATCAGAAATTATTTTATCTTGATCACTAATGCTACAAAAACCACTATTCTTCTTTCTTAATCCAAGTTCAGACTTAACAACTGCCCATACAGTCTTACTTCTATTTTCTGAATTTTCTATATAGGTAGAGTTTGACAATTTTTTTGCTAAACTACAAACAGTCCTAAATATTTTTTTATATCTTTTAACATACTGTAAGAAAATAATATCATTTGAATTTTTAGCCATTTTGCTGAGCTCTCTTTTTTTAATACTGGATATCCTGATACCTTGAGTAACCCACTTTTTAGTACTATTAACGTTGCCACCTTTGGTTTTTGCACCTTTTAAAGGAAAGCACGATTCGAAATGTAATTTGAGGTTATAAAAAAAATTATTAGAATTTGTTTGAGTGCTATTATTTAGAGATACATTCCACAAAGAAGTATTCAAACTCTTCAAGAAATTGTCTATATTTGTTTTTGAAAACACCCTTTTTTTAAAAGCAGCAATAGGCTTACTTGTATTTTCTGTCACCTTTTTTTGTCATCTTTTTTCTATGTCACCTTTAATCTAATGAATAAAGCCGTGTTGTCGGACATACCCAAGTCTATATTTACAAAGTTTGAAGTATCTGTTCTCATATTAAAAACAATACTATCAATTCATGAAGCAGTTGTAGGAGTGATTCTAGTGTATTGTTCAGAGTAGTATAAATAACCAAAGGATTTGCTAATTTATTCTTTTGGATTTCTTGTTTACTAGAGGCGCTAACATCCACATTAAAATCTGCAGCTAAATATAAATATTTTGTTTTATTTTCTTTCTTTAGTAAAATAAATAGGCTTTCTAATTTTTTCAAGAAAATGTCGAAATTATTATATTCAGGTATTCGATATAGTGAAATTACAATTCATTCTAGACTTGATATCTCAACACAACAGCCCTCAAAAACCCAATCCTCAAAGTAAACACTTAAATCTTTTCTTTCTACAAAATTTAAATTAGATTTTGACAATATACAGGTTCCCCCATGTCTTGCTGTCTACAATAAAACGCAGCCAAATTAAAATCATTAACACTGTTAAGTACATGCATTTGGTCAGGCTTAAGCCAGTGTTCTACTAAACAAACAATCTCTACACTTGCCTCATTTAAAAAAAGTTTTAACTCAAATAATTTAGACTGAATATCCCCCTGAATCCCCCTGGCTTAACGAACTGTAAGTCAGCAGACAACAGCAGGAGAGCTACAGCTAAAACTATACAGCAGGATAGCCTACAGGCAAGCAAATAAAACTCTTGGCATATTGACTGCACCAGCTCTGTACATCCCTCAGTCTGTACTGCCTGTAGACAGTGTGAGCCTAGAAAAAAACCAGGATCTATGTAGTTACAACACATGGCATACTGCTAAATACATACTCCCAAGGCATTGCACAGCCCTTAGTAAGGAATCTGCATCTTATATTGGACGGAAGCTGAAGAACATGCTGCCAGATGACTTTAGATGCTTGACAGAGAATAAACTCAAGAAACAACTGCACAAATAATTACTGAACAATCCGGTGTAACTAACACTCTACAAATTTGTGATTCAAATCCAGAATTAGTGACTTCTGACACAAGGAACTTTAGTTTTACTTTCTAATTGTAAAGTATTGTAAGTAATGTAATTCTAAAAGTATTGTAATCGTGACAAGAATTTTTTTACAAGTTGGTTTAAAAATCCATTTTAGGGTCCCCTGAACCCCAAAAAGTGTTTTTTTCGAAAAAAATGTGTGTCTGTATATGTGTATGTGAAGTTTGCTGGAGACCAAATAGATGGATCAATTTTTATGAAATTTGGTATGCAGGTGTATTTAGCCACTATCTCCAGACCATTTTTTTCGCTGTTTTGAAATTTTAGTTTTTTTTTATTTTGGCAAAAAATATACAAAAGTGGAATTTTCTCAAAAAGGGATCTAACGATTTTGATTAAATTTTCAGGAAAGATGTAAACTACAATTTAAAATATTTTAGTAAAAATCCTATGTCCTCTAACTAGTTTTTGAGGAACATATTTGGGAACAAAATGGTAATTTTCAAAGTTTTAATTTTTTAGTGTTTAATGTGAAGGAAAGCTTGTGTCAGTTCTTAGGAACCATTTATTTAAGATATAAATTTAAAATATTTTAGCTTAAGACAAATTTACCTATTTATTTTAACGACATTACTGTAGTTGAAGTAAGTTATATGTAAATAAAGAATTTGAAATTGAGATACATTAAAACCTCACTAACTCAACACCCAATAACTTGTCAGTTTAATGTTTTTTAAGCACAAAAATATTCAAATAAATAAATAATTATGAACAATTAAATTTACAATTGTTGCACCAGTTTCAACTGTTTGTCATTTATTTGATTGGGAATTTCTATTTTTATGAACTGTATAGTTAATCTAAAGGCTCAGATAATGGGACTCTGATAATCACAAATGTACAAAATATTACTAGGTCCTTCTGAAACTATTCAAACCTAAAATTTTGAAAAATTGTTGTGCCTCGTTAAATAACTAAAGTTTAAAGGTATTAGATTCTTTATGCTTTTTTAGACTTATAATACTTGGTTTATCACTACAAAAGTAATTAACTTCTCGCTAACATGTTTTAGGACCTTTAACTCGAGATGTTATTGGTGGCGATTCTTTACTAGACAATCTGGAAAAATCTGTTGACTTGAAAACTCAAATCGAAACACTCAAATTGGTAAGTTCCACTATTTAAATTGAATATACTATGATAGTTTTATATTGTATATGATTTGATTGATAGTAAATTGCTCCACCAGTACTTACTTGGTCAAAAGAAGTTACAAAATTACATGTCTGAAAATAAAATAATTTTAATTTTTATGAGAGTATAGATTTTATTTTTTATGTAGATTTAAGACTATTACCCTTTTAGACTTCTCTCTTATCTCCTGGGGAGATCTATGGTATAATAATATACATGGCCATGTTTGTACTATCATGTATACAAGGTAGTTGGGGGAAAGTGGAAGGGCTGTGCATGGGTCAATTAACTCTGATTCTATGAACCTGTATATTTCTATATTGTTCTTCTGCTATAAACATTCATTGGCATATTCAGTAACATTCCGTTGGGACAACTTCAATCAATCATTTTCTGATCAGGATGGTTTATTCTGAAATATTAGCATAGTATACTCAAGGGAGTAAGGACCATTGGTTGCGTCTCCTTTCTTTTCGTTCTTAACCCCCTCTTCCAACCGTGGTTATATAGGCAAGTCTCTGGCCGAAACTAGTCCTGTTTGCTGGGTGTTGTGGTTAACAAAACGCTCTCCATGTGCGTGAAGTCGTAAACTCGATCAAAGTTTTCTGTTAAAGACAGTAAACTTTGTGTTCTTGTGGTTATTTGCGCTTCTTGTCATGGTTGGTGAATTTTATATTGGATAGTTTGAATCTGTTCCAATTATAGTTGAAGTGTGTCAAAATTATAGTTATAAATCATCCAATAACTTGTTTTCAATTACTGTCCAAATTTCTTGTTTTCTATCTTTCCAAAAAATTAAATAAATAAATAAAATTCCATGCAGTCATGTTTCCACACAAGTTGTCAATATTTGGATCGTTTCTTTAAATAAGGTAATAAGGTCAGTAGTAAGCCTAAGGTTTCTTTTGTTTTTCACTTTTCAGATACTGAGGACAAGTACATCATTTACCTATCAACATTATAACATCTTGTAAATATTTAAACTATATATCAACTATAGTTTAATCACATATTTTAACCATAATTTAATAATCATCTTAATTTTATAGTATTAGTTGGTTTTACTTCAAAATATATGTATGTTAAGTGACCTCAAAAGTTTTAATACTAAGTTGTGTATGAGATTCATTCAATAAAGAAAAAAAATGATTTTAGAAGATTCATTAAATTCAAGAAGGCTTTTTAATAGACCTATAAATAAATAAAAAACCATATAATTAACTTGAATATTGTATAAAAAAAGGTACAAAATGGTACTCATATTTTCTTAAATGGTGTAGTATAACATTTGCAATCATAATGATTACCGTAATGAATACTTTTTATAAGTAACAACTTTCTTTCATTGGTTTCTTACATCCTAAATTCAGCATACATAGAGTCATAAGAGAGTACATAAAGAGAATAATTCAGAAATTACTTTAGATCAATTATTATTTTAAAAAATATGAATTGGAACCATAAATGTTTATAAAACTATACAGTATTGCAATATGCATTGTATCTTTATTTTTTCAAAATTCACAATATCGGGTGTACTGACTAATATTATCACTTCTTTCATTTTACAATACAGAAATGCTTCAGATATCAGGAACAATATAAGCTCATCGAGTTAAGTGTAACTTTATTCATGAATATCCAAGACCTTGTCGAATGATTAATACTTAACATTACTTAAAAGGGCTTAAATATAAACGCGAAGTATGTGAGTGGTGCTCAGTCTCCTGCCACCAGTCATGTACAGTAAGTCAGGTTTTTGAGAGTTCTGAAAGTAGGGCAAGTAGGAGTAGTAGTGGTTGTTTGTAAGAATAGAATATAACTAAATTCCATATACATGCAAATTTACAACACATCTTCTTATTTATTTTATGAACTATAGGTGAAGGCACTCAACATGAAGCATACTACTCGAAAATGATTATATATTCAGGTAAAATAGCAAATTTCTTTACTGCCTCAAGTGTGTTTTGCCATGTACATATTTGACAATTTTCTACCCCTTAAGCCTGTCACACACTACTGTGCTGAGCGCCGAACCATAACAGATTTTACATGTTACGGTAGTCGTGGCGAGCATCTGGGCGAGCAGAGCCCCGAACCATCAGTTGTCGGTTTTTCACTGACGCATCAAAGGGATGTTACGGCTCGGGCTCGGAAGTGTGTGACAGGTTCGTAACATCGTACCGTAACGTCCTTCCCTAAAAATATAAAATCAGCGCATCAAGCTACATCTACCGCTTATGGTTTACTGTATGTGTTGTTTATTAGTCAATTTGTTATTAGTTGTAATAAGTTTAGTGTATTTTTAATTGGCTTAAAGTAATTGTAGTAAGTTCAGCGATGGAGTGAAGTGAAGAAAATACATATTATTTATTGAAGGTTACAAATGCCGCTCTCTTGTGGGATTTAGATGACTTTTGGTGACATGCGGGTAAAATTATTGTATATACCGCTTACATACTGAAACATCAGAGTCAGCATAATACTGTACCACCATTTCTTCATTGCATATATTTTTCTTGCCAACAACATCTCTCATTTCCTTTCCTTTTCATAATTGTTGCAAAATGAAGATAAATGCATGTATCCGCTGCTATTTTTTGTGAACTGTAGAAATTGTGAAACTGTAGAACATCTATACAATACAACAACACCACAGCACTTGAAATTGAATTAAAGAACATGATCTGTAGTCAATGTACTTAACCAGAGTTGTGGTTCAGACAAAATGTTACGAGGCGATGCTTGGTTCGCCGCTCAGCTTGGGGTGATAAAGTTGAGATAAAATTGCCCCTTAACTCCTAACAAAGTAGATGTGCTGTCAATCAGTGCTCGGTTCGGTAGTGTGTGGCCGGCTTTAGGTAACGGAATTTCGAGAAATCCTTTCTTTATAGGTTTATGATACAAAAGCTAACTTCCCTCTAAATGTAATCAAAACCTGTTCATTGGTTCCGGAGAATTTGTGATAAGCGAGTACATCGTTTTTGGATTATATATATTAAGATAAGTACGGATGAACACATTTTTGTTGTGTAAGTTAAATGTTTTACCTCAGCAGTCCTCTGATGGGGTATAAAATACATTATGTGCTTTAATAGTATATTTGTCATAAGAGAATGATTATTTATTCTTAAGATGCCAATCGTCAAGATATGGGCAAAATTGGATTTTGAATGTGTGTGATGAGTGTAGATGAGCGATGTAATCATTGTGAGATACTAAGGCAGACCATTCCTTAGAAATTGTGATTAATTAATAGCCCAATGACAAATGAACAGTCGGTGGTTATCAGCTGAACCCTTTTAAATTTGTTATGACTGTAGCTGGGATCAAATTGAAAACCTTTAGCTTATTATTGTATGCAAAATGTTGCTTTAAAAGACTGAAATTAATGTATTATGTTTGTATTATCTATGAGAATACAGAATATTAATATTGTTAATAACATATTAGTAAATGGTTATTTATAAGGATCAAAACTGTAATGTAAGTATTTTAATAACCTTACTGTTTTTCAGGGCCACAATTTTATAAAATGTGATCCCTTAAACAAAGAAAAACAAGAGAAGTTTTATTTTACAGTTATTGTAGAAATATTGCTGGATCTGGAATTAAAAAGTCCTTTAAGGAGTGGAATTATAAGGTATTAAAAATTCTACAGATTATTTTTAGACTCAATTCCATAATTTTATTAAAGATAATGATGAGCAATTTTCTTTGTGTTATGTACTTAGCCCCTTTTTAGTATAACTAATCTTGCACTTATAATTGTTATGAGTTAATATATGTGTTAATTTGTTGAACATTGTATTTGCATTTTTAATGTTGCATTTATTTGCATAGTTAAAATTCTACAAAGCAGTATTTTATTTTTTTTATCAATGTTTTTTTAAATTCGTAGCGTTATTAGAGAGCTATATAAACTCATACTTTTTCTTACATTAGTGGAATATTAGAGAATCTAAGAAGCCAACATACAGTATTGGTTAACAAATTAGCGAAAAAAAATTAAGGCAATAAGACAAGAAGCAAATAAGAAATTACATTAATGTATCATGAAATTTTAGATGCATGATGGTAGTACGAGTATATCTGAAAATTGGTGTTAGCATATGAAGCCTATCTTTCAACCTCATACAAAATTTTACATACAGATATCCAATTACATATAACAATGATAAATCAGATATTAATTATAATACTTATTGTCAAAAGGATACTGCATTCAAAAACTGCAAAAAAAGAATGAAATAAAGTACAGTAAATGGTATAGTACTCTAATGTTCATGATAAGTACATGGACAAGGAGGCTGAAGGTGAGAAACGAGCCAAGACGTAAGCTAGTCTACAGTAGGTGGAAAACTGTATTAGTCAACAAAGGTTGAATATACTTTTAGGGCATGTATAGAGCATGTAGACCAGAATATGATTAATTAGGCAAGGCTTTTTACAGTATCCATTTTTAATTTTTTTGTTTTTTATGGATTCTTAAAGATGATCTAGATTATTATTCTGGTTCTATTCAGTTCTAATTTATTTCACATTCTAATCAATTTAGTTGGGAAAAAATAATATCCCAAATAGTGCCTAGCAGTTTCAAGAAATCCTGTAATAAAAACAGTGTTCAAAGTTGACCTGGCCAAAATATTTATCATCTCGGCACTATGACGGAAGGTTTATTATTTGAAAGTCTCTTTTTATGTCAAAATATAAAATAGTACAAAATTTAGTTGTTCCACCACTGTTAAATTTCCCATAGTACATGTGCTGGGAGTTGACATAATGAAACAGTGTAAACTTTTTTTAATTTAAATCATTGATTATGTTGGTTTCAAATTCTGGTTCAACATATATTTCTTCATTTGATACTAACTGTTGGGATATAATAACATATTTTAAAGTTTTTTATTATTTTATAGCTTCAATAAAATAAAATAAATGCTTTCAGGATATTAAAGGATTTCAGTAGTGGTGGTAGAGCAGTTGACATTGTACCAATCATTTCAAGTGGTTTAATAGCAAGGTTCTCAGAATGTGATAACAACACTTCTAAAACATTGACTGTAACCAATACTCTTTGTGGATGTTTTGACAATTTTCCTCTGGGCGTGGATGCAGTAAAAACCTGTCAACACGAGGCTTACGAATTCATCATAAAAAATCTTACTATCTGCAAAGATCAATTAAGGTAATTTCAAACACGATTTTTTTCAAATTAACATCTTAGAATAAATTGAATGATAAATATAATGAAGTACCCTTTTCATTATATTCATTAAGTACCATGTTCATGTATGTACAGTTGTACTTCATTATATTTATCATTCAATTTATTAAAATAGTAGCCCTAACGTGAACTAGTTTATACATTAACATCTTAGAGACTAGTAGTACAGTATTTTTATCAAGATAATTGTAGTTCAGTCTTGATTAATTTTTTACTAGGTATGCCTATATATATTTACGTACAACTGTTGTCAGATTGCCGTAATTAATGAATTTACTCATAATTACATAATGAAAGTTACATAATTTAAGTTACAGAGCTTTGTCCAACCAACATCACTCTACCTATATACACATACATATGTACCCATTCAATTAGCATTTACAGACACACTTGATTTACACACTCTAACATACACATTACACATCCACAACATTCCACAAAACTAACAACACAGAATTTCAGCAGGTATGAAACTCTTGTCGTCATCAGGTGCTTTACTACACTTAGGAGATGGATCCTACCACATTATATATATAGGACAAGGTATTAAGTAACACCTGAATTTGACAGGAGTTTCATGCCAGTCAAAACCTTTTAGTTTTAAAAACATTTGAGATATTGAAAATCTCCAAAAAATTATCAATACTATCTAAGATCTTAGGCAATATATTTCACAATGATCTCAAATTTACATATTGCTTTTTGTTACCTCTTTTAGCAATACGAATTACTGTACCTTACCTACATATTTATTTACCTTGGTCAATACTTAAATCAGTTAAATGCAAAAGTAGATATTTTAGGTAATGACATTGCCACTGGAACAAATAAATAAATAGAAAGTTTTAATATTTTAAATAATTGGTGCTGGAATACTGCCTATGTATTGTGCAGATTTATCAATCATTACTCTATTTGTATTCATATAATTATCACATATTAAAATATTTATGCTTTATCTCTAAATACCAAATTTTATAAAATAACTTTGGTATGTTCATAATAAATTAGTCACTTCAAAATGTGTGTATAAAAAAATAACAAAGTTGTTTTGTTGATCTAAAAGGGTTATCTATTATTGAGATTATCGTCGAAATATGGGCGAATATGGATTTTGAATGAGTGTGATCAGTGTATATGAGGGAATGTAGTAATTGTTACAAACTAAGGAGGACTATTCCTGAGAAAGTAGCATGAATTAATAGCCTAGTGATAAATGAACAGCAGGTGGTTATCAGCTGATCTCTTTAAAAATTTGTAATGACTGATTAGGATCGAACTGAGAACCTTTAGCTTGTGAAGTTGGGCGTTAACCAACTGCGCTACTGACCAATTAATAAAATACTGGCTTTTAAGAATATTGTTTTTATTGAATAATTCTTTTGTTCTTTGTCCAGTTGTGGTGATAACTTTGAAGATGTAAATGAGGAGGTATGTCAATGCACACATTTGTTGGTGCGAGCAGCCCTTCACCTCAGCAGTATTAGTACTCTACCCGATCCAACCAAACTACACAAACTGGCGCGAGAGTTAGTGGCTTTCAAACAATTGCCGCTGGACTCTCGGACTAATTGTGGACTGCTGGCTGTCGTCATAGGTCGTTGTCACTGGCTACAGGTGGGACATTGGTAGTCTAACACATTCACTGCTGAAAAGTTTTACAAATAATATTCTAAAATGTGAATATAATAGTTCATTATTCATTTCTAAGACACTGTTTGTAGAGATATGGTCGAATATGAGGAGTGAATGAGTGTAGATAAACGAGTGTAGTCATTGTTACTATCTGAATTTGACTTAGCTCAGAAAGGAATATTTATTAATAGCCCAATAGGCAGGGCAACTATGGGACCTACAGCTATACGTGGAATCCAAACTACAGTACGTAGTTTTGGTCTGTTTTTAAGCTAACTGACAAGTTCTTATAACTTATCAAAAAAATGATGTCAGGATCAAAACTATTGTCAGGAGAGATATAGGAAGCCATTTTAATGCCTTACCATGACTTTGTCCACCACTGGAGCTGGTGTGCAATCCTCCATTAACATTGTTTTCACAACAAATTTTTTAAAAATAGTGCATTACATTACTTTTTATAGTTTTTATTTTTAGGCAACTCATACAAATTATTTTGAAGTAAACAAATTCATTCTGCGCATCCTAGGTTTATGGCATTTCGGTAGGGCTAAGCCTAGGTGACAAGTTGGATTGACGTCAGCATCATCGTATGAGCTGTCCGAACTGTCCTCTGACTCTTATTTACCATCAGAGAATTGGTTTTCAATCAAATAATCTTTCTTCAGTGCAGAAAAATCGTTATACACATATCCAAATTAAATGTGATGTAACGATTAAGTTTGTTCGCTTAAAAAATAAATACAACAAAAATAGCCATTGCGGAAACTACAAGCAATAAGAAACACAGCGTGACTGGCACAACACGTTGTCAGTAATATAGTCTTCTCTGGCAATGGCTGAGCTGAGTATGAAGCAATATATTGGAAATAAGATTAGGCAATATATTAAATGCCCGTCGCACAGAGTGCCAGTTGCCTGTGGCATCCATAGACGCCTTTTGCAGTGAGTGTGTTTGTAGTGAGAGGACTGCGTGTCCTATGATAGCAATTTTTAAATTATGCATAATGCTGTAATAATCTGAATATTGACTTCTTGCAACGAAAATAGTTTTAGTTCAGAAAAGGTCAAAATATTTAGTGACATTATTTGTATTAACTCAGAAACGTCTTATGCCATACTGTATTCACAAGCGTAAGTATATTTATACTGCTGTCGTACTACGTACTCTACACACATTCAGAGAGCTACAGAGACATTCAGATAAGTGCTTCAATCTAGCGAATTGTTTTGAATCTATTTGGACCGGTAGTTAGATGCAGAACAAATTTCAATTGTTCTACTGAATATATTTTGGCACTGACTGTTCCATTCGTGTTTATTTAGTCAAAAGAGATCCATTATGCATCAGCTGTCATGTCATTATTGGGAGCAGCAGTGAATGATACTATTTGTTTTGTTTTAGTTGAACAAAATGTATGTTTTTAGT